>JAIPRL010003656.1:0-44880 GCA_025469235.1 Pemphigus obesinymphae | reverse complement strand
TAACACATAAAAATATTCAAATATTTAAAATAAGAATTTAAAGAAAAACACCCGACGAGAGTATTACGTATCGTTGTCCATGTAAGTAAAATAATATAAGTAATAACAGGTATCTGGGATTACTACACTAATTAGGAAAAAATTTGATATACCTATATATCGTAAAAAGGTAAAAAAGGATAGTTTTTCTTTAAACTCAAAAAAACCACTGGGGTTTTCTTCTGCCTAAAAAAGTGTATACATGTAAAATTAAAAATACAAAATGTCATTTTCAAATTCATACATAAATCAGAAATCAGAAAATAATTTTTAAAAAAAACTGTCAAGATATCTACATTACTGTTTGATTCACACTAATGTAGTATACAATAAGGAGTATCCATCACTTTAATATATTTTCTATACTGGGTAGACATAAATACCAGCCTGCATGTAGTTAAAAAGACTGGGCTTAGCCCAATATGGAATAACTGTAAATAACAGCATTATTTTTTGTATTGTATTTTTAGATAAAAATAAAAAAAATTTCAAACCTTTAATAAATGCCTTTAAAAGTTATAGATTTTTGTGTAACCTTTATACCACCTTTCATACAAATAATAACAGATGTTACTAAAAAAATGTATGATATAAAAATAACTATAAATTTAAAATAGTTATATTATATTATATGGAAATGAGTACCTACCTATAGTCTTAACAAAACTTGCCATCTATGAAATATTATTCATGCAACTGTGTAATATTTATCAGTTTCGCACCTCCGTGTTGCTAAAAATGATAAATAATAATAATAATAATAGTCATGGCCTAAATTATTGTTGAAAGTTACCATATATTACTTAGGTACCATGTAAATGAGATAAGCCTGTATCTATGTAACTATATGTGTATATATTTGATATTAATTAAATTATAGAGACAAAATGTAATAAGATTTTTTATTAGACATTTTTGTTATATTTTAACAACAAAGACATTTCAACATTTTTGTTAGTAAAGAAACCTATCAATCTGTGAAAATAAATAAATATTCGGTAACAATTTATACTTGGTATATTAACTATTTTTAAAACATTATTATTATTTAATATTTATTACTTTGGAAAACATTTATAATATAAAATTAACAATGGTATACACGCAGGTAGGTACATAACTATATAGCCGCTCTAGGTACCTGTATTTTAGTGTATATTATAGGTAAAGGTATTCTATATTAAAATTATTTTACATTGTAATTTCGTGAACGGCCAACGTCTGGCGTATGCGTGAGTGGTGCTTCGATTCTTATCGATTACGTACATACTAATATTGTAGGTAGGTACCTACTAAAATTTTGTATAGGTAGGTACTAAAAAGTAAAGTTATCATTCAAAAATTTGAATTGTATTCTTCGGCCAAAATTTAACTTAATTTAGATACTTTTGTATAAGTTAACTTGAAGTTAAGACGTTGAGTTTAATAAAAAAGTAACTTATTAAGTTAAAAGTTAATTTTAAAAAAAGTAACGCGTTAAGTAACTTAATTAAAATTAACTTAACTTTTTAACTTAATTTTAACTTTTAACTCGTTAATACCCAGCCTTGAATAATGAAAATAAGCTGGTCAATGGGGGGGGGGGAATGTGTTGAATATTTATTAATATAAACAGTTATTATTATTAAAATTTCTTTCGATAAAAAGATTCTAAGCGAAGCTTCGGTGTACAAGAGTACTACTGTCGGTAATAGTTCAAATTAACTCTTTTTTGAAAAAAAATAACATTTAAAATTTAAAAAAAATTTTTAAAATTACTATAAATACCTATGTTTATAATTTGAGTACCTACTTGTGGATTTTCTAATAATAAAATAAAGACTCAATTCCACAAAAAATATTTACTTTTATTTGGTAAATACGTATTTTTATAAATATTTTTTGTGGAATTGAGTCTTCATTTTATTAATATATATACCTAACTCAAAATTAGGAGAAAAAATTTAAAAATTGTTTACGGGGATTTTATATTTAAAAACATTTTGTATAAAAATGACAAGACCTTATGACCATTATTTATGGAATTACAACGAAAAAACTATATTCAATTTTAATAAAATCGTGCTCTTACCGTTTTTCCTTAATTTTTGGATGTGTTTTCTTACGTATTTATCGAAAAAATTTAAAAAAGCGAATAGTTACCTCTTTAAAGTACCAACTTATGCAATTCGCTACAATTTTGTGGTACAGACATAAAAATAAAATGAAATTTTAAAATAAACACATAATTCTAAAACCAATTCATTCCTCATCGTTTCGCTCAGAATCTAAAATTATTCCAAAAAATATTTTGGTTTCAAAATTTCAAATATAAACACCTTTGAAAAATATTTAGAATACGTATTCTAATATTTTAAAAGTATTTAAATACGAGTACTTTTATTCGAATTCGAATATTTTATAATAATAGTTATAGTTATTAGTTACTCAAAATATTGAAGGAAGATTACCGTTTAGTTTTGTTTTAGTTTACCAGCTAAAGAAGTGGAAGATATTTCATATCTAGTTGAAATCGATGTTTACCTACATAGCAATTTGGTAATATTAATATTTTCACAACATTTTATGAAGGTTTTTCATAAAAAATGTGATTAATAATATTGTTACACTATTTTGGAAATATTTGTTCCCCACATATTTAAAACAAATAAATTTAAAATTTTTTGAAATTATTATGTGTAAAATATTGTATTCCTGTTTATTATAAAATTTTTGGAAATATTTGGTTTCCACATATTTCAACACAAATATATATAAAATATTTTGAAATTATCTAAAAAGATTATCAACTTTCTGTTTTTGCTTACTGAACCTTTAAAATTCCAACTGGTGTTTTGGTGTTTTTGTTTACTTGTACCAGCAATACAGCAACATTTACTACCTACCTACCAATTTTGGTTACCATTTTATTTATCTACCTATATCATAGTTTATTATCACACATATACAAACACACATATATACAAATACATATACGTATATACTAACAAACATAACCCTGAACGGCGAATAAAAGCGCACCAAGAAAATTTGGTGTTCAGGCGCTCATAATATTATTTTACGTACCTACCTGGCCCGTACAGTAGTAATCATAACTCCGTATCTCCACCATAAGCTGCATAAGCTTATAGGTGGTAGGTTTATCAAATCTGTAACCAATTATATTATCTAATCTGTAATGTTTGTTTGATTTTATAAATAATAAAAAAAAAAAGTTGTAGATTATTCAGTCTCTGTACATTTTAAGAACACGTTATACCAGATCCTATTTTAGTGTGCAGTATGAATTAAAAAAATGTGTAGTAAATACGTTTATTATGAGTTATGACATATTAGTAAACATAATATTTTTGGCATATATGTACTTATAAATATAATACTAATAATTATAATTAATATTATTTTGTAATAATAATATTTTTCAAGTAAAATAAATAGTACCATTTTTTATAATTGTATAATCACATTATATGTTAAAAATATAATATTTATATGATTTTAATAGTATATGTACCTATATATATTGTATTCAGTATATTTTAATAATTATCGAAGATTCGTAATTTTGGCACCAATAGAAAGAAGATAATAACATAAATTATAGTTCTATACCAGCGTTTTGGCATTAATATATTCTACTATAATGTCATATAAACTGTAGAAGAATATAAAAATAATCTAATTTTTAAAATTGTATATAAACTACAATTTTAAATAAAATATAAAACTTTATGTACAGTCATAGTTTAAGTTTTCAACATTTTTTGGTAGGTACTAAAATAATTATTTTATAATAATTCTACAATGCATACCTAGAAGTTATTTTCCCAGTATTTTGGATGGTGTAACATCCTCTTAAGACGTAATATTGAAGCCCCTCATATTTTCTTATTAAAAAAAAATGTGTAGTACAATTTTTTTTTGTAAAATAGGGACTGCGTTATATCCGTTCTAAACATCTTCACACATTTCAAATTATAGAATAATTATTTGAATACAAAAAAATGGTTAGAACCTATGCTAGCTTTTTAAATATTTTCTGGAATTTTATGATACTTAAATGGTTTTTTTTAGTAATATTTTCGTTGGTCTCCTGCCCCGATTGTTATTGTATTTCATCGTTTATTAAAATATAAAAGTATGAAAATATTTAATGTATTACATCTAGTAAATGTATTATGATTTAATAATCATGAATATGAGTTATGATTTGTGTGTGCAAATCATCACAAGTCCGAAGCTTCGCTCAGAATCGTTTTATCAAAATGAATTTTAATCATTATTATAGATACAATTACTAGACACAAGTAATTTTTGTATAATGGTTTAATATATTATATTATAATATATATCTAGGTCCTACACTTTAATTTACAGGCAATTAATAATAATCAATGATTGATAGTTTACCCGACTCCATTTATATACTATTTTTATAATATATATATACAAGGCTGGGCTTTAATGAGTTAAAAGTTAAAATTATGTTAAAAAATTAAGTTACTTAATGCGTTACTCTTTTTTCAGATTAACTTTTAACTTAATAAGTTACTTTTTTATTAAAATTAACGTGTTAACTTCAAGTTAACTTTATACAAAAGTATCTAAATTAAGTTAAATTTTGCTCGAAGAACAATGCAAATTTTTTAATGGGATTTTACTTTTTGATACTTATACGCAATTTTAGTAAGTACCTAGAAGAGCATGTTCGTTAATAATCGATGTACCTACTACTCACGCAAACGCCGCGACTTTGGCCGTTCACGAATATTGGGCTGAGCCCGGTCTTTTTAACTACATGGAGGCTAGTATTTATGTCTATCTAGTATAGAAAATATATTAAAGTAGTAGGTACTACTTATTTTACACTACATTAGTGTGAATCAAACAATAATGTAAGTATTTTGGCAGTAAGAAGTTATTTTCGGATTTCTTATTTATGCATGGGTTTTAAAATGACGTGTTGTATTTTTATTTTTACGAGTATACACTTTTTCAGGTAGAAGAAGTCCCGAGTAGTTTTTTTGAGAGTAAAGAATAACCATCCTTTTTTAACTTTTTACGATATAATAGGTATATCGACTTTTTTTCCTAATTAGGAAATTTTATCTTTTAACTAAGTTAAGTCACTTTTTTTTCAAAGTAAACTTTTAACTTTAAAAGTTATTAAAAAATATACGAGTAAATTTTAACTTAACTTAGCTTATATTATTTTCAATTAATTTAACTTAACGAGTTAAAAAATATCGTTAACTTGCCCAGCCTTGTATATATATATATATATATATATTATAATTGGAAAAATAATAATTATTTTCAAAAATTTGACGTGTTAATTCGATTTTCTGAAATTTAGATAAGAAATTTACCTATGTAGAAACCATTTTTTAATATCTTATTGTTTCATTTTAAATTTTAGAATACATATTAAAATTAAAAAGTCGTTTCTCAAATTTTGAAGTACCTAATAAAATTTATTACCTAAAAATTAGTACACCGTACACTTGTGTCGATTGAATCAAGTCTTTCGGTCTAAATATTTTTCACAGAAAAAAGAAATTTCATCGTAAAACTGTCATAACAACGTCTCCATTAATATATTGATAATAGTTATGTATTTGAGTCTAAAATAAATCAATAGGACCTATTATCAAGACGAAAACATTGTTTTAATTATATGGTTAATTTTATCACTGATATAATAGGGGAGACAAGGGCTAGTTGATCATAGGAGTAAGTTAGCTCTTTAGCTTTTAAAAATAAAGTTTTTGTATTAGGCACACTATATTACAACCATATTATTGTGTTTATCATTTTCTATCGTCATAGAAACCATTGCGATTATAAGACATCTTTTCTATGGTATTAACAAACAAAACGTATGTATAAACATTCAATTTTTTATTGCGTGTTTTTTCGGAGGTTAAATAATAGCCAGAAAATATTAACTTTAACGTTTCTTAACTACTTCTCAATATGAAAAAAAATTAAGTAAAATACAATTTATTTACCATTTAATCATATTTATATTTATGTTATTTTTAATATTTTATAAGTATCAAAAATTAATTTGGGTGTAGTTTACCTAATGAAATAGGGATCAGTTGGCTAGTAAATTATATTTTTTTTTTCGTAAACTAAAACATATGTATTAACTTTTAGAAATGGTTTGGAGTTATAAACATAAGATTGATAGAGGAGCAAAATCAGCTAATGTTATGGAATGTGCTGTACAATTGGTTTTAGAAGAAAATCAAACTTGTCGCTACATTTTTCAAAATTTCGTTGAAAACTTTACATTGTTATTGTAAAAATATAAACAAAATCCTGATAGTTCAGGATTTGAGGGGTCTGGGGCCAGAGTTTAGAGAAGCCCCCAAGATAACACGAATCAATATGAGTACCTAATTAATAATTGCATTATATGGATACATATGACAACATGCCCTTCCCCCAGTGTTTGTCTCAACGTACCCCGTTACAGCAATTGAATTTTTTACTTTTGATTTTTGATTCGGCTAATATATAAATATATACTAAAATTATATTTGATAATGTTTGGATGGTTAGAAAGGTTTTAAAATGCCAATAAATAGTTATATATATTTATAGTTTAAACTTAAAAGAAAAATTTCCATTGAATTAAAAATATAAATGTCTCCCTTACCATCATAAATGGTCCTCAGCCCTCGCGACTGTTTTTCGTCTAAAAATACGGTTTCTAATTTCACCAACCTGAATATTTGTTGCAAACTCAGATATTATTTTAAAAAGATTTATAATGTAGTTGATTTATATTGTTAGTCATGTGTTAAATTTAGGTAATTTGTGTAGAACATATGGTACTTTTAGGCAGGGCATTACATTTCAATTTATTTTATATTATTTAAGTGCAATTTTATAATATGATACAATAGTACTTATGATATTTAAGTACAATAATATTATATTATTTAATTTTAAAATTTGTAAAATATTATAATTATTCAAATTATACGAGTATTCAATTATTTATTTCTATAAGTACATATACACAGAAGATACCATGGACTTTTGAATTGGATATATTAAAACAGTTTTAGGCTTATCGATTTGTTTTTTTTATGTATTGAAAAAATTCTAGTATAGTTTCTATTCTAGTCCCTATAATATAAACTGGAAAAGTTATGATTTTAATATGTCTTTAACTGATAGAATTAGAATTATAAACTTTCACTTATCGATAGTAACTTAAAATGTGTGTATCGATCCGTGGTCATTGCCCATATCAATAACTCATATAATAATAATATCAATTCGAACTATATAAATCAAATTGATCACATTTTACTTAGTAGTTAATTTATTTTGACTTTAGTTACCAATTAGATTTTCATTATCTAATACATTTTTGGTTACTATACTGCCTATTAATAGTTGATAATAACAGTGGCGTGCTAAAAGTAAAAAGAAAGGGAAGAAAGAGTACTTATTGGTTCTTTTTAATAATATTAAATGTTAAAATGTCATTGCTCATGATTTAATCAGAAGAATTTACAAATACAATAAATACAAACAATAATAAAATTTGTAAAAAAAAATAATTAAGAAAATGTTTTACTGTAAAGGCAAATTAATATAAATAAGTAAGCACTCAGTTTTTTCCAGACTCGGCCTATGCTGTAGTATTAGAACGACTGGGTGCGGTAGAAGATGTTAACGACGATTTTACATGGTCCTCGAAAGCGTACAGCAAAACGCTTCTGACGTGATTTGATTAGCCACCGCCACCATCACATTATATCACCGCGTGTTTGACTATGTCATAGTTCACGGTAGAACCGGTCATCGGCGATGTCTTAATTCTTAATTAATTTTTATCAAAAGACCAAAATTAGAATCGAAACAGACGTACCTATAATAATATATTATATATAATATTATTTTTCTGTTTGCCTTATACTATTATCAACAGCATTTTATTTTTCGCTCTCATATAGTACTTACCGAACACATATTTTATAATATTACATAATATAGGTTTACAAATATTTGTTGTGTGTTATATTATATTATTTTAATTTCTCTATTACTAATATCGATCGAATAAGAACTATTATGTAAGAAAAATCTGATACAGAGTTTTATGATAAAGTTATAAATGAGTTTGTAAAACGAGAAAGAAGAATGGATTTTGTTTATAAATAATTTTAATTTTGATTTTATTTAAATTTACAATACTTATAATACTTGTTTACTTATTACACATATTATATAATATATATTTAACAATAAACATGTTTGGTGATAAATATAATATCCAGTAAAATATTAACAAGAGTACATTTTTATTGGTATTTAGGTATAGGTATACTTATTTTAGTGCTTGCTCATAATGTTTTACCACCGCACGCTGCTGAATAATAATAATAATTTAGTAAATTTGAAGTGTTGAATTCAACTTTTACTTTATAATACTAAATAAACCCCGAAACCATGACACAATTTTATTTGTTATTTTGTTATTTCACAATTTTTATTGCTCAAAAGTTGCTCTATGTGTTGTAGTATCTGCCAGAAGCACTGCAAACATTGAAGATAGTACTTTTACATTTAAAATATAGCTAAAAGTTAAAAATTTCAATATTATTTGATAATAAAGACTAAAGTTAGTTTTATAAAATAAAAATACGTGGGTATATAATTTGAATTTTTTTAATCAATTTTATTATATATATTAGATATGACAAGTAACTAAAATTAAATACTTGTTTTTATTTTATAAAACTAACTTTACATATTATGATAAATTTATTATTATATAGAATTAAGATTCTAAATGTGGGAAAAAATGCTATTTAACTTATATGGTAGCATTCATTTTAATTCTTGGAGTTGTTGTTTCGAAGTAATATAGAAAAATGAAATGTAAAAGTACATTCACCTGTATTTGCAGCGCTCCAGGTAGATGTTATACATTCTGTCTCACTTTTCCACACAGCGATCACTACAATGTTCAATGTACGCACTTATAATTTATTCATGCTATATCTAAAACTTTAAATTGTATACATCAAATTCATTTGAAACAAATTGGTCTCATTTTTTTTACTTCTTTATTACAATAATACGCCGAAAATTGCACAACACATAAAGTACAATGAAACGAAAAAATACAACGTCACTATTGTCGTTGTTCGCCCACCAACGTATGGGCACCTGCACTATGTGTTCGTCATAGCTTGTTTTAGTTTAGCCTGTCTGACCACAACTGGCTTGGCAGTAAACCTCTTCGCCGTAGCTTGATTTGTCGAAGGCCTATTTATCATCATCATCATCATAGCTTGCATCGCGATGTTTTGCATCATCTTGGACCGAGCAGGTTTTTTAGTGATAGCTGGTTTATTCGTTGCAGCCACACGTATTTGTATATCGTCTTGCAGATCGGGACGCGTCTGTGGAAATAAATGGAGCACAGTAACGCTTTCGTGCTTACATTGACCACCTCGCAGGTACTCGGTGTTTGGCAACCTGGCTATTAAAACTCGTTCCTTCCGGCGAGTCACCATACCAATCAGGTAAATGTAATCGAATAGCGTTACAGACGCCACCTTACCACTGGTCTCCCGCCATTTTGTAGCCAAATACGTGTAATACTGACTGTACACATCGCGGGCACACCGGCGCCTATGATTCCAATTCGTGTCCGGAGGTAAACCATACAGATACCTCACATTCTTTGCTATGTACTGTCGACAGTTGAATAACATCGCACGTTAAGAAATCATCGTATTATTATTGAAATTATAAATACAGGTGGACCGGAAAATGTATATATTATACAAGGAATGTATAATTTGGGCGTAACCGTTTTGGAATGAGATTTTTGGACGTCGGATCGCATTTTGTGGATTGAGAAATGGTTTATGAAGTAAGGGGTTAAAATTAAAATTAAATAAAAATAAAAATATAAAATTAAAATTAAAATTAAAAAATTAAAAGAAAATCGCAGGCTGAATATTGAAATGGAATGTGAACAGCGCCGGATAATGAATTTACCGGCCCACCAAGTTCTAGGATTTAAACAATTGTAAATGTCACGACTCATTTGACCTTTTTACAAGTTATAAATTATATAGGTACATATTATATTTCAACTATACATTACATATAATAATACATAAGTGTACAATATATCTATATATATTTTAAAATATATTTAAAAACACTGATATCTTTGCCAACGACCATACCACATTGAATACACCAGTTCTTATTTGATGACTGAAGTTAAGCAACTTGGATGGATGGCCGATTTGGAACACCACGTGAAGTTGACATGTTTTATGTTTTTTTTTTTATAATCTCGTGTTATATTTAAATTTTTATCTTTATAAATTATGCAGATACCTTAGGTTCTAACTATAATAATACTTTCGTTATATAAATGATAAATTTCTAATTGTACATCTGCTATCATTTCAGATCATCATCATCGGAATCTATTATATTTGTAAAAAGTAATTTATATGTTATTGACATTTATTACAAGAACATTTTTCTGCTTGGTGTCATGATGGATAATTACTCCCCCCCCCAAAAAAAAAGAAATATTCATTTAAAAACTAAATTAATTTTATCGGTTATTTATAAATTATTACATATTAAAGCATATGACGTTGTAAAACATTTTATTCGTACATTTTCTAAACGAGTGCCCAAATAGAACGTATGCATATTGAAGCCATTGGAATAGATGTCTGTGGGTTACCAAATATTCATAGTAATAGCTTACATAGTAATATTATATTATTATGTTTTGTGAATTTTTGTGAATGGCGATAAAGAAAGTATTTTCTCAAATTAAAATATAGTATAGTTATATAGAAAGTTATTGGTATGTGACAGAAAAACGTCTGTATTTGTATCATTATAAACTTACCAAGATCGAAAAACTTAGAATAGCCATTCATTAGTTTTTTTAAATGAATATACGAAATTTGGAACTAAATATATTATATATACATAAGTCAATCTGTTTGAAATGTTAAAAAAAGGCCATTCGTCAATTTTCTACCAAATTTTTTTGGACAAATGGTATAGATAACAAAAAGTGGGATGAAAACGGGACCCCATATCCAAAAGCGGGATAAAAAGCATCCCGTTTAAAGTTTGCCAGGACAACAGGATTCATATCCTTAAAACAGGATATTGCCGCTAAGAACGGGATGTATTTACCCTAGTGTATAGATATATTTTTATACATTTTTGATTGTCACCCAGTTAAAATATGCACTAACATAATCTCAGTCATTATTGAATAATCCCCGTAAATTTATAAATGTATGATTCGTAACAATAATAATAAATAATATACTGACCGTAGTATAATTTAAATCTAAATACAATTTAAGAGACGATAATGAAATAATGGCCCGGTCATTATTAATAAAGTATATTTTCGTTATAAATTTGAAATTAATGTCACGAATTGGGGTCATCCAGCGTATGTCACGCTATCTATTAACAAGTTTATCACAACATATTCAAAAAATTGATTCCCTTAAGTCCGTATTCCATGTTCACCGTGTACTGTGTACCGTGTATAGTCCGTGCATATCATATCATATGTATCATATCATTACAAGATACCATAGCAACCGTAGTTTATTAACCATTTCAGTTAAACACCAACCTAACATTTTTATAAATTGAACAACCTGTATAATATGATATTCTCCGTTTCCAAAAATTTTAAATGTTTGTTTTTATATAAAATTAAATGTCACGTGCATTGTGCTCATATTTTACTTTTACTATTTTAAGTTTTACCTATATTATATTATTATATACAATGGAATAAACAAAATAAATACCAAATATATACTATTATCTAATATCTATAATACATACATACATCTATAATATATATATATATATATAAGTACCATAGAGGAATAGACGACATAAACGACGAAATAGGAGAGAAAAAAAGTCTAATGATTAACATAATGGAAAGGAAAATCAAATTTATTGGGCATCTTATTCGACACAATGATTTTCTTATTAATATATTTGAAGGAAAAATAATGGGACGAAGACCAAGAGGAAGACCTAGAACAAATTATTTCCATGATATAAAAGAGAAGATGGGCTGCACATCCTACCAACAACTAAAGGAAGCAGCAAAAGACAGACACACATGGCTAACTAGACAAGGCGTTGCCTTTAAAACCTGATGATGATAATGTTTTTGTGTTTTTATCGTAGAGTTATGACGAGCGATTGTCAATGTCGCCCCATCGCAGAGCGCTTTCAATACTCGATAAAACTGCGCAGATGAATAATAGGTACCTATTTCAACCGTGCTATATTACCTACATACTCGTATATTTTTAAACTCCGATAACAATGGGAAACAATTTTTACTTTCGATAATAATATTTTGAAAATGCATTACAATGTAAATAATAATAATTTTTAATATTTATATCAATATCTAATTTGTTAATAAGTAATTTGTTAAAATTTTAGAGGGAGAGCGTACGCCCCGTCGCCCCTACACACGAGCCGACACTGCATAATATAGCCTTAAACTTTTTGGTACAATGAGATTACCAATTAAATTTTATTCAACTATAAATAATAATAGGCAAAAAGATCGTTCACAATAAAATAAATAAATAAAGGGTTTATAATAAAATAAATTATTACATTGTATTCATTTAACTGACGAAACATCATCACGATCCGATACGCATTACCGACCTCGGTGACACGGATGTATCGAAATTGCATAACCTACGCGCCGTCTATGCCAGACAATGCCTGTCCATTTTATTATAAATACCATAATATTCACCACATTAACTTAATAAATGTTCGTTTTTTTGAATACTTCGTTTTAATTTAATTTTAAGTAATTATAATATACATAATTTTTAACGAAATCGCTAGTTTTCAGGAGAGACAACAAACATTTTTTTGACATGTTTTTGTCTTATGTTAATTTTTTTTTTTACATCTTCTTCTCCTTCGCCTTCTCTCCCAACTATTTGGGGTCGGCCAGTTTTTTTTTTTTTTTTTTACATTTATATATAATTTATATTTTAATAGAATTTTTAAAATCAGTTTGAATATTTAAAATTTATATTTTCATTATTTTTAATGAGTTGTGACCATTGTCACGAGGAAATTAATAAGTGTATTGACTTGTGACTTATTACATATAAATTAAAACATATTTTTTTGCGAGAAAGGCCCCATGTCATATATTAAAAATAATAATACTATTTTTGCAGTATGTACTGCCTATTATAATATTATGTTAGAGTAGAAGAAAATATGAAAATTAAAAAAAAAAATGATTTCTTGATATTAAGTTTAAATAATCATTTTTCTATGTACTATTATGTAGACAGACACCAATATTAGGTACTTATATTAAATTACTGTACTATTTATACAAAAAAAACATTATTTAAAACAAATTTATAATTTTAATTATGTAACCTATTACAAAATTTGATATATATTAATAAAAAACAATGATAACTCTATATAACATTTATTAGTACTTTATTTAATAATTTTACAAAATAAATCATATTACCTGAGGAACTTGAGTTCAACCTTTAAATAAAAACAAAATAAAATAAACAATGTAACATAAATTGTATATCTTTTTAAATAAATGTATAACAATCATGCAAATTTATTCAGCGAATAAAACTTTATATTCTCAGTAACTTAATAATAAAAATTTGAATTTTAAATTATTAATTATTTTAAAAAAAACTTATACTAATACATAATAAAAATAAAAAAAACAGCTGTATATACCTTTTTATAATAATAATATATAACAAAATTTATTTATAAATTAAAAATACATACAATTGTATACTTGAAAAGTTAAAAATGTTCATAATCTAATACTATAGAATCGTTTATATTTTGTTTTGTTTTTAAATTCATATAAAAACTATGAAAAATGTAATTTCCTCCTCTTTTTTCAACCAACTCATTCCAAACATGAAGCCTATGATGTTTTAATATTATGTACTGTCAAATTATTAATTCCATAATTGACATTTATAGAAAGCTATAGATGATTCTAGATTTGGAGTCGGAAGACACTGTTGCAAATCAAAACAAACTCCACATATTTCATTTGAATTAGTACTTGCATCTTTTCTTCTTAATTTGTACGCATTTTCTACTTGATGTTCCTGTTTTTCATTTATCAATTATATTTTCTGTTCATCTGTACAACTAGTATTGGTAACCTGCATGGCTAAACTGTCACATTTAGAACAAGTATCTGTTTTAGAATTCTTTGTTTTAAGACCACAATTTTTAAAATATCTTTGATACAAATTTCGGCTGATTAGTTCACTTACTGATTTTTCATAATCATCATATGCTAATTGTAAAGTGTAATAAGGAGGCAGGTATTTTTTCACAGTTTCTTTTCTGCAATAATGGTTTTCATATGATGTTAATTTATTTATATGGTTAATTACATATTATATAACTTGTGGTTTTTTTTTATTATAAGGTTGAGAATGTCCTCTTTTATCAGAAGAAGTTCTATGAGCAGGAGAACTACGTTTCTGGGTACAAATTAAGCATACAAATTTAGGTGTTATGGCAAATATTTTCAAAAAACATGTTTTGCAAACTTTAATTAATTCTTTATCTTTAGGAATATTATAAAGAAAATTGCAAATCCTATTATTTATTTATTTATTTATTTATTTATTTATTTATTTATATTTTTGTGGGATACTATTTCTTTTTCTACTTTTAATCTTATAAACAACAAATATTAAACTATAAATATATGAAACTTGTCTGTCATGTGATTTTAATGACCCGTAAATATTAAATAATGTTGTTTGTAAGTCTTTATCAATTTTAGAATTACATTGCGATCAACACTCATTTAATATTATTGAGGTTCTAGATTTCACAATTTTGTCTTTATTAGTAATATATTCTTCACTACAGTTTCTTTTATAATTTCGGGTTTCTCTATACTTTCTTATATCTCCTACCTTGATAATTGTAATATTCCTAATATTATTTTAACTGCCATCAATATTCAAGTTTATTATATCATCTATTATAATATTATGTATAACATTAATTATAATAAATGATTTATTAACTATTTATATTATCTTAAATATTCCTGATGTAACTGGTTCAGGTGTACCTAATATCACACCTCTATCATTACAGTTATTTGTAAACTATACAATTTGATTAATACCAGATAAAATACCATTTTCACTCTTAGTTTCAGGTTGGAGGGTATTATTTAACATATTTTCATTACAACTAGATTCTTCAATCTAAAAAATATTAAATATATATAAATTGACAATAACTAAATAAGATATTAATTCTAAGTCAAATAATATTTTATTGTTTTTAGTACAACCAATAATATTTTTATAAAAATAAATTAAACAAATTATATTTTATTGGATTGGGTAATTATATTTAATAATATTTACCTGTACTTCATGTGTTTTTTTTTTTCAATACTGTATACAAGTTCATAGTCTACACCATTTAAATATATAGAATCATTAACCCAGTTCTAAGTTTAAAAAAAACTTAAATGTAATACAATTTAAATTGATACGTGTGTTTAGATACATTAAATAATATTTTAATTTGATTACTTATAAAATACTTTTTAATTTGTGACAAAAACTTACTATTGTATATTGCCGTTTGTATTCAAATTCAAATTGCAACGAATATCTGAAATTTTAGGATGGATGTTCACCACTTCATCCGTGTGCTCTTTTTATTTTAATTTACAAAATACAAATAATTATTATATTATATTTTAAAACGTGAAATATTTATAATAAATATAATTATTAACAAGTGTTGGTATATAAAGGAATACAATATTGTACTTACGCGTGGCCATTTTTAAAACACGTTTGCTTCTTTTAGACATTTTATAAAACTATATTTATAAATATTATATAGAATTAAATAGATTTAAACAATTTAAAAATGATTAACCATGTTTTTCAATGTTTTTTTCACATTTTTGTATGGTTATCAGATGTAATAACGTATTATTGTTGAATTGTGTCCTTTTTCACGAACACAGTTTTCATTGTTTTGAGTTATGTCTAATTACACATGGATATATAACTTGATAACGAAAATAATAATAGGTAATTTACAATGGCATCAAATGATGTGGCGTAAAATGTCCATTAAAAATAATGTATAATATAAAAATGGCCAAAAATAACTTATGCTTTGTCTCACGAACACCGTTCAATTATATATACATATATATATTTTTTTTTTCAAAAACAGAAACCTATATTTTTAACGCTAAATATTAAATATACATGTATACACTAAGTATTTACTTTTACTATTAAATAATATTTTCTGTAAATCTTAATATACTAATTTATTATTAATTAAAGTTTAGATAAATATATAACAAGAGCAGGAACGAATCCAAGAGATCCATGAAATTTGTACCTCTCCCTCAAAAGAATATTTTATTTTTAACACTACTATATTCATCAATTTTACAAATATCCCCCTCCTAAAGCAAAAAAATTCTGGATACATATCTGAGGTTTTCTAACACTATATTATAATTATTAACTACGAATACATCATATCCCACACAGCATTAAAATATTTTATACATATTTTTAAAAAATATTTTCAGGAAAATCATACTATTTTAAAAATGTATTCTGACCATTGCTAAAAAGTTTTGGAAATATTTTAAAATATTGTAGAAATATTTTTTGACCAAGAATTTCACATTAATAATATATTTTCCTCTAATATTTTCAAAACATTTTTTTATATATATTTAAAACATTTTCTTTCAATTCAATCAGACAAAATTAAAAAAATAATCACAACGGGAGAGGGTAATGAACCCTGGTGGAAGAGGAGTTGTGGTATGGTGAGGGGATTGTTCCCTAACGGCGGGAGATGATTGAAAATCCGTAAGAAATTGCAAACTCCGGATTCGGGGATTGAACTGCTAACCCTCTTGTTCAAATCGCACTCCTCACCCACTTCAACCACCATGTTCACGAGTATCTCTGAAGTTTTACTCGTACATAAGCATTCCAATGTTAAAAATATCTATATCACGGTTATTTTCTTTTATAATTTAAATTTTTTTATTATTATTCAACAAAAACTAAGTTATTTCTTACTTTTACATATTAATATGAATATTTAATATAATGCAATATTACGTTATAATATATTTGTATATTATCCCTCTCTGATTTTTATTATAATAGGTATATAATAATTTTTTCATACAAGATACAAACAAATAAACTATTTTTGAAATATACCCAATTCTATTGGCGTATCGTTACTAACATGCATTTTGGTGTGGAGAAAAAGGGCAACATGACTTTTTTTTCTCATATCAATGTTTTCTAGTGAAATTTATTAATATTGTGTTCAATTTCTAATTTCTTGGAAAAACCCATTCATACTGAAATTCTAAGTGGGTTGACATTTTGAGAGGCGCTTAGCACCCCTAAATACGTATATTCCCGCTCCAAAAAAATATTAAAATATTATTGTTATTGTTATTTGATTTTGCTTTGCAACTAAGTAAAATAATTATGTGAACTATATTGTAAATAAACGTATATATATATATGGCCAGTTTTTTAAAGATTTTTATAACTGTCCAAAAAATTTTGCCAATATTATTAGTACATTTAAAAAAGATTACATTCTGCATAATATTTTCCATTAACAATAATAAAATATTTACACAATATTTTATCTAAAATATTTTCTTGTAATTATTATCAATAAATATTTTGTAAATATTTGCAAAAGATCACTTTTAGAATATTTTTAGTTAATCATCATGAAATATTTATACAATATTTTTCTAAACTATATTCTTGAAATCATCATAATGTTTAAACGATATTTTTTTTTAAATATTTTCTTGTAATCTTAAAAAAATATTTTGAAAATATAATAATTTTCCAAATTATGAGATTTACATATCTCTTTTAAATTTTAAACACTAATTGATAATTAACTTATTATTGATTATTGATTTTATAAGTAAAAATATTTTAAAAGAGTATTCAGCGTTGAAATATAAAGTTAAAAATTTGTTATAGATTTCTATCTCTATTTTTGAAAAATTAAAAAATCTACCTACTAAATAAAAGAAAAGTAAAAATTTGATTTTTCGCCTAAAAATTCTTTAAAATTAAATTTTAAATAATAAATAGTTATAAATATGTACGTAAATTGACTACGTTATTATTGATGTGTGTACGTTAAAAAAAATCATTCTGTATAATCTTCTGTATATATTAATTAATTTAATTATTTAATTCAATTTTATATACTATGAATAATGGACCCCAATGAGAAAACTCATGTGGGGGCCCAGGAATAAAAAAAATATATAAAAGAAGAAGTCTTGATTGACTGATTCATAATCAATGCACAGCTTAAACTGTGATAGTAAGTGAATTTGAATTGTCAGTGTATGTTTGTATCATAGTCTAGGCATGAAACAAAAAAGGATTTTGAAAAATTTAGATTTTAAAGGGTTCAAAATGGGCAAAAAATAAAATTTTACGTATAAATTATAAACCTATTATATAATATTATATTTGAGTTGCCCGAGTAAGGATTTATATTTATTTATTCAATGTACAGATAAAGATATATATATATTTTTTTTTTTCACCGAACCCAAACAATAAAAAAATATTTTTTCACTACAATAATGAATGATGATCAAGAATACAAGAACAAGGGTTTTTTGTATTCTACTGCTGACATTATCTTTTGAGAAAATTTTAAAAATTGTATTTTTATTGCATTAACTCATGTACTTTCTACACTTAAGTATCGGAGGCGAAGCCGCGACGGGTAACCCGCTATGTAACACCCGCTGTGTAACACCCAAAATGAATTCTACACTCGCAATTTTTTTCACGGGCAACGCCTTTTGAGTACAGCTTTAATATATAAAAGAATAAACTGAAGTATCAATGCACAGCCTAGACCACTGGGTCTCTAGAGACTTGAAATTTTGCACAAAGGTTCCTTATACAATATAGGCGAGCACTAAGAAAGGATTTTTCAAAAAAGGGTGTTGAATTTAAAAAATTTAAAGATTTAATAAAATATGTCAGATAATGCTTCTGAAATTTTAATATTTCAAACGATATTTTAGGTGATTTAAAAGACATTGCCGCAATAGCCGAGTTACACTCAAAAGGAGTTAAACAATTACAATTTTTTTCCGAGCAACGCCGGGTAAATCAGCTTTAGTAATAATGTATTACTTTAACATCCATGCAAATAACTTGCTGCTATATAACAAACGCCCTTTGATGGGCATCTCTCAGATATGTTCAATTGTCCGTCATGAAATTAAAAATTTGTTTTACATTTTATGGAAATTGGGACGAAATCGATTACCTATTTGATATTATAACATCTAAAGATAAATTTGTTACAAAAAAAAATTTATCACGAAATGTACAACCCTGCATATACTACCATATATTTTAACAGATAAAATTATTTTTTTAATTTCCTGGAAATATCAGTATTACAGCCATTAAAAACTTGATTTTTGAAAATTGAAAAAAACCATGCAACATGTGAAAATAGAGGTATTTTACAAGTAGATAAAAATTTAAAAAATTATTTTCTTATATTCAAAATTTAAATTAGTCCAATATAATATAAAATTGTGATTTATAATCAGGTAATCATTATTATTAATTATTTAATATTTATTTTATTTTAAATTCTGAGCTGAGCGAAGAAGTTAATAGTTTTATATTGGTATTTTTTTTTATTTTCGAAATGATTACTTGTTTACGTTTATCGTTACGTTTATACCCATTTTTTGAATAAACGCATAAGAGAAAACCACAGAATATTTTTCTGTTTACGTCATTTACGTAAAAATGGCAAAAATGCGATTTCGTCCAAATTGGTTTTTTTATCACTATTCAAGTGTTGGTTTATCATATCTCACTTTGAATACTTCTTTCCTAATATATTACACCGAGTTTTACTCAGAATCTTAGTTAATCGAAAGAAATGATTATTCGTTTATTTTTTTACTTCTGTTGTTAAAAATTATTTTGCCATTAAATTTCTTAAATTTTGATTAACTTAACCAAAAAAATTATGTTAACTATAAAATTGAAAAGGTTGAATTGTGATAAATATTATAGTGAAATCAATATTGGAATAAATTAGAAAAGCTACTACGAGAAGTATCTACTATTGTATATTATATAGTATATATGCATATAATAAATCTCATTGCAACAAAGCACAAAGTAGGTCTAGATTTCACTAATAACAGTTTATTTATAATATAAATTCGTTATACATAATACATATTATACAGCATAAAATTTATCGATTACTTTATAGTTTGTACTGTGAATATTCAGTGTTGTATTATAAAATTTCTTTTATTACAACAAAAAATTAATGATTTTTAGGAATAAAGAAATAATATTTTGTAATTCAAATTCAATCCTTATTTTTTTTTTGTAATAAAAATATATTTTAATTCAATTTAGTAGTTGAAAAACATTTTATAAATATAGGTAAAACTTATTATATGTGTCTTACCAGTAATTTCTAAAAATATTAAATCTCCGACAGACTAAGATTTTTCCTTGTAAAATATATTTTTAATAACTTATTATAATAAGTGGATATTTTTGTTAATTTTTAAAATACCATCCTCTAAACCATCCTTGAAAAATAGTTTAAAAATTAAAATCTTATAAATTATTTAATATTTTATTTAATATTATAACACTTTTATACGTTTTATGCTATTTTTATTATTTTTTTTATTTTTAAGTTGCTGAAGTAATCAATTTTTTTACGGACACATATGTATATCTTTACTCATATAATAATACACGCTATTCTAGCTATACTATAGAACACGCGTGTATTGCTTATACAGTAATAACACACTTCTATATTATAAATTATCGTCTTTGCTACACTCTCGAGAAATTTATGACGATATCGACGTTTTTCAAGTATTTTGTTTTTTTATATATATAATTTTATAATCGACGTCAATAATATATAAATAAGTATATTATTTAGTCTAGATATATAAATAAATATTGTCACTAAAGAACGCATATATAGTCGTATGTTTACATTTAAAACTACACGTTTTTTAATAAATCGATACGTCAACGCGTACGGTTTATTCCTAAATCGCGTTATATTCGAACATTTTACTAAGAAATCGTAGTAAAAAGCATAAATATTTTTATGAATCTATTTTCGATGTCTGTGCAATTTAAAATGTGTTTAAACGAAATAAATTATTTCTATTACTCTTCTCCTATTCCTTCGCCCTCTGTTACAACTATTTGAGACCAGCCTCCCTAGCCGTACACTTCCACTTAACTATATCTCCTACATCACATCCCACCACCTTTTTTTCGGTCTTTCTTTTCCCCTCCTTAAGCTCGTTAATTATTACGTATATCATTCCTCCTTAATAGATGCCAAATCATTTCAATCTATTCTCCCTTATTTTATCAACTATATAGAAGCTACTCCTGTGCTACCTCTTATATACTCATTCTTTATTTTATCATCTCCAGTTACTCCACTCATCCACCTTAACATTCTCATCTCTGCTACACTCATCATTCTATGTTCTATCTTCCTACCTACTGCCCAACATTATATTTCGTACATCATTGCTAGTCTCACCACTGTCTCGTTTCATTTTGTAATAATTTTAATTATTGTTCTTTTAAATTTTTTAAATGGTCGTCCGAAATAAGATTTCTAATAATAAATCAATTTTACTAATCAAATATAACAATTAATAAACATTTATACATTTCTTGTTCATAATATGAAAATATTCCATTACGCGGTTCTGAAATTGTTCAGGAGAAAATTTAAAAAGATATTGAACCTTTAAATAACTTTTTTTACTTATCTTAATGAAAAAAATTAATATCAAATTTTAAATAAACTTCTGCTTATTCAAATAGTATTAATTATTATTAGTTAAACAAGTTAGGAAAATTCACTCTACAAGCAAGCTAAATTTCTAGGTTTCTAAACGTATTTTAAAAAATAATCTAAAAGTACAAAACAAAACTTATCATATTTATCTCACTAGTAACCAAATGAATAATCGTAACTATATAGGTACCTAGGTACTATATAGTATATATATATATAAGGTATCTAAACTTATGTTTAGAAACCTAAAACTTGAAATATATAATCACTAATTAGTTATTTTTAATTTTTTTTTTTCTTGATTGTGTATTTTCCTCCAGACCTATGTTTTGATCAAAAATAAGTCAATAACATATTTTCCGCGGAACCTACCTCTTAAAAAATCGTAATCTATCTACCTCTGTTTTTCTTAACGGCCAGCATTGTGATCCATACATTACTCTTGTTCGTATAATTGTCATATATAATTGAATTTTTATATCTTTTAAGAGGACTCTAGAGCTCAGTAGGTTACTTAATACATAAAAACATTTATTTCCCATTTTAATTCTTTGTTGAATTTCTAATCATTATTCAATTTTCTGTGTTACTAGTGAGCCCAGGTATTTGAAATGTTCTACTCTTTTGATTTTGTATTAACCCACCGTTATGGTGTCGGGTTATCGAGTGTTATTTAGTTCCTTACTGACTTTAATATATTTTGTTTTCTCAGTGTTAGTATGCAGTCCTACTTTCTTTGCCGATTCTATTAATCTGTCACATAGGTCCACCAATTCAAATTTATCTTGACCTAACAAGACTATATCATCCCCATTGGCCAATAGACTAAAACACGTTCCATTCATCATTATTCCTTCATCTCCTCTAATCTTAATCTCTCGGACCACTTTCTCTAATATCAAATTAAAAAGAATTGGTAACAAGGAGTCACCTTGCCTAAATCCAGTACTTACCTCTACCATTTTTTATGTTGCATTTCCTACTTAAACTTTCACTTTTGTATGTTTTATACTAGCTCCAATTAGCTGTACTATTTTTTTGGAAATTGGAAATAATTTAGTATCTCAGTTATGCTAGTTCTATCTACACTATCGGTACGCCTTTTGTAAATATATAAAGATTATATGGAGTTCCTTATTGTATTCTCAACTCTTCTGAAATAGCTGTCTAATTATAAAGATTTGATCAATCGTTAACCTATTTTCCCTAAATCCGCATTTGTAGCCCCACAGAATTTTTTCTGATAGTGGTTTGATTCCATCTAGGATACAATATGATAATATTTTATAGGTGGTATCCAACAACGCTATGCCTCTGCATACTTTTTTGTCACCTTTTTTATGTATTGGCCATATATATGCTATTCCCCAATCTACTGTTAAGGTTTCTTTTTCCCATACTTCCTTTATTAACAAGTAAATACTCTCTACCATGGAGCTATCTGCATACTTTAATACTTCCCCTTGAACACTGTTTTCACCAAGTAACTTATGGTTTTTGAATTTTTTGATTTGTTGTTCAATTTCCTCCTTTAATGAGGCTGGGTAGGGATTATCGTTGGATTCGTTGTATTCATATGTAGATGTTTCTAACGGTTCTTCACAATTAAGTATCTTTTCGAAATGCACTGCCCATTTTTCCACTATTTCTTCTTGGGTCGTCACAAGGCTTCCATCCTTATTTTTCAAAAGTTATTTTTAAAATGAACAATGTAAATTATATTTATAAAAATTTCTAAAAGATATAAACATTTTTTATACTAAAATTATTTTTTTGGTATGGTTTGGTTCAATGTAATGCAAATACAATGCAAAATCATTTTATATCTTTTAATACTATGCCCACGAAAATCTATTAACAGTATGATATGAAATTTTAAATATTTTTTATAATCGATGTTAATTTTGTTACTTTTTTTAAAACTTTAATAATTGTGTAAGTAATAATGGTTTTCTTCGAAGGTCTCAAAACATAAAAATTAAAAACCCACACACTGCAGTATTTATTTGCAAAAGATATTATTAATTATGATTTTATCACGTTATTTTTTAACAAATTATAATTAGATTTCACAATTTTAATTGAATTTAAAATTCCATGTTGTATAGTATAATAAAATATGAAGATTTAGCTAAATAACTAATGCAAATTTTAACTGAAGAAATTTTCAAATTTATTATGAAATTTAAATGAAAATATATATAATATTCATTATCGAATTATAAAACGTTATTTATCTTTTTACTAATTTTACGAAAATTGCCGTCCTTGACATTGACAAAAATTCGAAAAAATATTTTTTAAGAATATATACATGTAAGCGTTGTATATATTTTTAATCATTATATATTAGTAAAAATAATAATTATTATAGTTGTATAAAATTATACAATATTATCTTATCAATATTTAATGAAAAAATTTCATTCTTAGATAAAAATGTATTGAATTTCAATTATTATTTTAACTTTTAAATAGGTATTTTGCACATAATTTCATTCAAAATTTAGATTACAGAAGTCGTTCAAGCAAAACTAACAGCTGGTATATACTTAAGTAGGTATGTAATATTATATTGAAATATTTTGAGTATGGCATTATTTTAAGTTACACGCTGCAGCATTATATACTATAATTATATACCACTAGTAATTTTCATATGAAATCTTTTTAATTTACAAATTTCTTTTTTAAAAGTACCTATTACAGTATTTGAAACATTATCGTGGGATCAAAATATATAAAATGTAGTAACTTACATTAGCTGTCAACTAAGTTTCGAATTATTTTTCCTTTATTATTATTCGATATTCATTTATGCACATTTTAATCCAAAAACAAATCTAACTTCATAAACAATAAACTAACTATCAATAATATAATAAACTTGACTAATTTTACCCTCTTTTGACATTATGACAACCTGTATCAGATGTCAACTGAATCACATGAAAGATATGTGTTTCATCACTATGTATAATTTTATACATACATAGGTATATGAAATAAGTTATAACTTTAAACACTTTAGACATAGAATAATAATAACTTGGTATATTTTACATTTTCTCTAAATAATTTATGTCAAAAGCAGACTAATATTTGTGATTCTTGGAAATTTTAGAAACCACATTGATAGTATAAAAATTATATAATTTTCATATAATAAATATATAGACCTACCCTTGCATTTAAATAGTATGTATTTTATTATAATTAATAAAATTTGGATACATTTTTTTAGAATTTCAATTTTACTACGAGTTACTATTTATGTTTTTATTATATGTATTTATATTTATAGTCTTTATGAAAAATAATTGTATTAAAATTTATGGGTATATTTTGCTCATTTATTGGTCATATTTAATTTTAAAATATAGTATGTACTAAGTATCTGTAGCTTTATAGTACCTATACCTACTTAATAACCCCATACAATTTGCAGAACTTATATTTTATTCTTTATTCCCTATTCTGTAAATCATATAAGAGCGCAATAATTGTATATTTTATAAATCATTATAGTTACCATAACGTATGTAATATTTTTTAATAATATTTCAAACAATAGTATTTTCTGTTATAGTGATTAGGTACGCGTTAATTCGTATAATATTAACGTTTTAGAAATTATAATCTATTCCCATTTACTTTATAAATATTTATAAACTTATAAATTAACAGTTTTTAAAGATTTTAAATGAGTTTTATCGTTTTAACACATATAATCATATATGATTCATGCTTCATCATGATAATATAGTTACCATTTCTAAAAAAAAAAAAATCAATGTAAGTACATACAATATGAGTAAACGATTAAATTTTTTTCACACCATTTGGTATTTGTTACATTATATAAACAAAGAACGGTTTTTTCGATAAATATTTCAAACACTGTAGTTAAGTACACAACTTTGGCGTTATTTTTCTTTTTACTAGCTGTCACTGTTCAACACTACATAGTATCTAATATATATGTATATTTCCGACAACACGTCTTCATTTATTACATATTATACGAAACTAATTGTAGAATTAATTTAAGTATGAGAAGATTAGATAATATATGCACCAAAAACAATGCGTGAACTATTCCATAGAATGTCAGGCCGAATTCATCATATTCTGTATTATATTATATTACGATAATTATAATTTGCATGTATGATAATATTATATAATAATATTAAATTTTAATGCTATGTGTATAAAATTTAAAAGATTATTAATTTATAGATAATGAATTAATGATGAAAAATTCGAATAAAAATAAATACTCAAAATATGCATAAAATATAATATATAATTATAATATAATATGCTTATACAATTTTGATGAGCAGCTATTGATTTAATTAAGCTTACATATAAACTCAATAAATATAATATTATAATAATTAAAATAGCTGATGAAAACATTTTAGTGTTTTTTAATAAACGATTTGAATTTTGATGTAGCTACTCGAAATTCGAAAGGTAACCTCTAGAACACAACCCAGCTAATAAAATAATTGTTGAATACAAGGGTTCGCCATTTTTATTTTATTTAAATGTTGTTAAAAAGGTTTGAAATGGTGTTAATTAATAACTAATGCTATGGTATTTTATGGAAATTACATTAAACATTTATTTTGAAATTTATGATTTTCTAAAATGACTCACATTATACTTTGTATAAATATATAATATTAATAATAATTAGTTTTTGCGATCTTTCAGTGTCTAATGCCTATAGTTAACCAAATAATTTAATTTTTAATATATTATGTAACGTATATTATTATTTTCTATTTTTTTTTTTTTTTAATTTCATTCAAAAATATAATATTATTTATGTGCAGAAAAAAGTAAACGGTAAATGTAATTATATTTAAGACTGTTGGAACACCATGTAATTTTTGTGGTTTTAGAACAATAAGCAGAAGATTAGTTTATGTACTTCCCGATGACAGATTACTATTTTGAATATATGTATGAATTTATTAACATATTTTATAGGTATTATAGGAAAATAATTTTTGATTCTTTATTTCACAAGCCTTAAAATCAAAATTATCTTCTAAAATTTATTTAAAACCAAGAAAACATATTTTTCAATTATATACCTATATATTGAGTTTTAAAACATTAAATTTTTTTTCCTCCACAACCTAGTAAAAAGTTAATACATCTTTCGAAAAAATTTAAATCTATACTTTCAGTACTTGCATGAAAAAAATCTATCTCTTTTAGCAATTTCTATTAGTAAATTAGTAGGTTTGTAGGCCAAATTTATGGAGAATTTTAAAATTTTTTACATCTAAATCATAAATTTGTTTAAATGATGCTATTTTAATTTAATTAATAAATTATGATCTCTTTTTTCTTTTTTCTTTTTAAATCTATATTCGTAAATTATAATTATAATATATTTCGAATATTTCTCCGAATTTAATTTCTTAAATGGCTCTTCTTTAGAATTAATATTATGTGGATCTGCAATATTATTATAATCTTTGCAGAATTTCATTAAAATATAAATATGTAATTTAAAAACTAATTAAAACATAAAAACATATTTTATTATTATTTATTATATAAAATAATAATGATCTATTTTCTATAATAGTAATTTTGCATACGTATAATACCTGAATATTCATAGAATACGTCGAAAAATAAGTCTGTTTATAAAATATTATAAGGTATAAAACCCCATAAATGGACTCGTTTAATGAATAAAATTCCTGTAAACCCATAACAATAGATATATTTTCATAAAAACAATAATTTCTCCTATAGTATAATACATAATTTACTAGATGACTATATGTATAATTTAAATTATTTGTAGTGTAGAATTTAAATAAAATTCAAATTTTTGAGTGCTAAGGAGAATATAATATAGGATACAATGGCTTCCAGAATAGGATTCCTAAACAGGATTCTAAGGGACAAACATTTTATATTCATAATAACACTATCGGGATATTCTCAGGACACCAACTATACTATCCTAAAAATATCCTGTACTTTCCCAGAGGAATTCTGGAACTATAAAGTATTATGGTACCTATAAATCAATAATAACACCATAATAAAAGTGATAAATATTAATCTATTATAAGGAAAAATTTAAATCATTATAATAAAATATAAATCATAAATCACTTTGTGGTATAGATTAGGTTAGGTTAGGTAAAGATAATATATAAATATGTCTGCACATACAAATGAAATTTTATAGCCATATATTCGAAACCTTAAAAAAAAGGTATATTGAAATAAAGCTGAGTATAAACTCAAACACATACAGTATGGTTAAAGATATATATTGATAAATCCAAATATTTATTTTGTGTGTGTATAAATTATAAATGTATAAAGACAATTTATCTAGTAAGTATAATTATTTTTTAGAAATAATATATACGTTTGCTAAAATTGTTAACTACTAAATATCTCAAAGGTCCATAAATTCAAACTACGAAATATTTTTGATTAACATAGCATCATGTATTTAATGTGTTACACTCGAAAATACTTGCATAAGTGTGCAAAATGTCGATTTTGTCTGTTGAAAATTAACCGCAGGACAAATTACTAAACTATATGGTTGTGACGGTTATATATAATAATTACGACATGTTAAAATATCGCACTGCACGAATTCCCGCAGAGGTAAAATTGAGTTTTAACATTTTTTGCCTTCGAAGTATTTTTTTTTATTTATTATTTTTTTTTCATACAATTATTTTGATGTCAGCCAGTTTATATTTTATTTTTATTTATTATTTCCTTACCCGGAAGCTCCAGAAAATTGGACGTCCTTCTTTGCCGTCCACGAGCAGTAGCGTTAAAGTTGAGTGGTGCCAATTCCTCGTTGGAAAATTGAGAATCCCGACTACTCCGGCGTGACGCTAGATAAGCCAGTCCCCGGCCTCTTGGTGACGATGGTCGAGAAAGTGATGCTGGCATGATGGACGGATCTTCTTCCGTGCACTCAGTCAAATCAGACGCGGACCTACACATCACAAATGTATACTCGTATTATATACATAATATAATGACAATTATTGTAAAATATCTAAAAATATATAAATAAATAAGAGCACATTTTAAGCAAATAGTAAAAATGTAAAATATACAAAATCAATAAACCAGCAAAGAATAATTAAAGCACTCGTCGAACAGTAAATTATGCTTGGAGGATGGGTGGAATTACAAAACGATGATAATTCATTTCTTTTATTAAAACTTATTATGAATTATATTATATTCAGTATACATATATTTACAATCCCGTATAAGAACAAAATATGATTTTTTTAAATATACCTTATCATATATTATAGATCATAATCTTATAAACAAAAAATACCACTTTTATGACATAATTATCTCAAAATATATAATTGCAATAAATATCTCAAAATTGTTTAATTAAAAAAAAACTTTAAAAATTAATCACGGTAAAAAAAAAAAGTATATTTAAATGAAAAACAAATAGAAAATGGAAATTTACTGTGCTCGAGTGTTGCGATAACTTAACCTAAGAGGTCATTAACAGGGAAACAACCGATATAATAGGTAGAAGAGTTTTGATCTCGCGACAGATTTTTACTATATTTTAAAACTAAACATCTAAAAAAATTGTTAAAAATAATTAAACATTATTAAAATATTCAATAAAATTACAATACATTTATAAACTCATATTTTAATGTTTTAATTTTTTAATTTATCATCTTCTACAATAAAAAAAAAGTCTAGATTCCGTTATTTGAACTCTCATTAGTTCTTTAAACTTAACTGACGAATTATCTTCACGTTATATAATTTTTATTTGATAATAATATACTAATTTAATTTACAGGCCTATAAAAAAAAATATTTTTATTTCGTAACTTAATCAACATATTTTACTCGTTTATCAGAAATAAATTCATAAAATCAATATATTATTTTAATACCCGATATAATTGAAATGTTTGGAACTTGAATTTTCCATTTTTATTGTTCTTTCTGGAAATTTTAAATCTCATAACTTTTAATTAAGCCAAAATATTGTTTTCGTATATGATCTATTAGCTGAATGAAGTTAACAAAAACTTGTTAACTTTTTTCCACATGAAGTTATTAAAATATTCATGTACTATTTACAAAATAATTTCAAATCAAACATGGAATATATTTTATACATAAATAATATTAAAAATGTACATGATATAACTATAAATTTTGTTTTTTTGCTATTTTTAATATTATAACATAAGTTATAACCCATAATATGACATACATAATATAATATTGTTAATAATTCGATAATAAAAAAAATAAAAAATAATAACATATTTCTCTAAAACTACAGATAATAAACTATACCTCCTTATCTTTACTATCAATATAAACTTAATTTATCTGAAATTATCTAAACTATACCTACATTGATCATTTTTTTTTTTTTCCCGGTAAGTAATACTAGTCGATTCAGTATTATTTTTATGTAAGAACGTTTTAATATTATTATAGTGAAATTTCTAATTTACACTAAATCATTTTACTTGAACGTATTGTCTGCATCATATTTTAAGCTTAACAGATTATTCTAATTTACATAAAGTATAAATAAATATAGTTACCAACCAACAGACTGTATAATATTATGTTATTCTATAGTCTATAATGTTTACTTATGTAAACCTAAACTAATAGTAATTTTTAATCTCCGTATAAGATTTATTTATTAATTATATTCCGGTAATATCTTTTGAACAAAAATACATATTTTACTTCGAAACAAAATTCGTAATAGAATATCATTCTATAACAATGTTATATTTTGGAAATCGTTTGTCTAAATGTAATTTTTACATGTTTAATATTGAACTACAATTGAATTACGATTGATTTTTTTAGTTAATAAATAAGTTTAAAATGATAATATTTTAGATTTTATGTGTAAAAATTTCAGTTATACAAATATTATATAAAAAAAATAATATTAAAAAATTTTAAAACGTTGTAAAAAATGTGTATTTTTACATTTCGTTCTTTTATGGAGCATAGATATAGTTAATAAGCTGAAAAAATTGAAAAACAAATGTAAAACTTTTATAATGTACAAAGTTTAAAAATGCATAAATCAAAAGTTTAAATCTATTATACAATATTCTTATTTTATGACTAAATATATAAGTAAGACTAAAATATAGTCTAAATTTTATTACAAGTATATAAATAAACTGAGGTAATTTTTCGGCAATCTCATCTTTTGACCATATAGCCAGCTGTAAATAGATTTAAAAGTAATATCGGTAATAGTTTATGTATTGATACCGACCAGTTAAACTTATAAACCTCGTGTTTTCAACGACTCCTACAAATAATAATATACAAGAGTTTGCTTATTAATAATAATTTTTATATTATGATTAATGATGTGAATATTTTACAACATTTACCACTTAAAAGATACTACATCCAACTACAAGTTTTACTTTACCTACATACTATTTTTTTTTTTTATAAACAATGTAGATTTTTCGTTATCCACTATATGTACCTATATAATATTATATTCATTAGTAAAATGTTTATTGATACCTTTTTATGTATTTTATTTCCTATCATCAATGGTCAACGAATAATTATAAACAAAAAATCACGTAGGCACTTAAAATGAAAAGGTTCTATTGTAATATATTGAAACTTTTCAAGAATCGAGAGGGCATTTTTAAGATCTAATTTCCAAAATATTTTTATATGATTTATTGTAATTTTACATTTTCTGTATTTTCTTTAATAATGAAGTTACAATAATTTCATTTTTATCTTAAAATAAGTGTCTTAAAAATACTATGTAAAATATAAATAACACGGCGATACTGTAATGGTATACAAAAGTAAATTTTGAGAAAATTAGATTTACATTCTAAGCCATCAATATTTTTCGCCACTATATTTATGCCACTTAACACATATGGTGAATATTTTAAATGTTCTTACCTAATTTCTCCGATATTAATTTTTTTTTTTATTTGTTTAAATATATTTTGAAATACTTATTTCACAACATTATTTATAAGAAATTAGAATTTTTTTATTATTTTTATCATTTTTACTTTTTAGGTATTATACTTCTTAAATAACAACCTATATTTTTGACTTGATATTCTGAAACAAAATACTTTTCTAAACATGTTGATGTATTGATATCGAATATTGAACCAACAATTTAGTATTAATATAAACATTTAAAGTAGGTAATACTTTTTGTAGTACACCACACTATACTCTGCTCTTCAAAACTTTAAATGCTAATAAATAATTAACTATTGATTAAATATTCAATATTGATATATCAACATTTTCAGAAAATATTTTACGTTGAAATATCAAGTTATAAATACAGAATGACATTTAAGTAAATTATAAAACCAAAAAAATAACAAGAATAGAAATAGTAAAAATTACAACTTTTTTAAAAAAAAAAATACCTATTTATAGAGGAAATTAGGTGAGTACTTTAAAGTATTCATCAATATGGCAATATATAATATAAAATATGTATTTAAAAATACTTTATACCCGCTTTTGTTGTCTCTGTCTAATTAATGGGCAATATAGAAATATGAATTAATAAATATAAAAATAAATAATATATATATAATATAATATAATATATTTATAGTAAATATAAAAATGAATATTAATATAGAAAAAAACGCTACGCAAAACACTGAACGTAACGTATATTAAGAAGACATCGTACGCTCGGTTTTTAAGGTTCTATATAGGAAATTTAAGGAACTTTAATGATTAAAAATTATTTAAATACATTTTATAAGTAAATTATATTTGGTCCCAAGTCACTATCATTTTTATTGTCATAGTTTTTTTATGTACATATTTATCTAGGTACTTGTTATAAAAAAAACTAATATTACTTTCGTATTTTTTATTTTCATTTACTTGCGAATATCATAGAATAATAAAATAACAAATTAATTTTAGAGAATACAAAAATTATCTAGTGCTCTACGTATCCGATTTTTGATATGTATATTTTTAATCATCTTATGAGTTGTTACAAAATCAAATTTTCATATTTTTATTATACATATTTTATTATTTTTAAATAACTATAAATCTTTAAAAAAAATTAATATGTCAATAAAAGGCTACGTAGGACACTAGATAATGTTATTAACTACAATTTGTTTTTATTTTATATTTCTAACATGTTTGTAAGTTAATAAAAATGAAAAATGATAATGCAAGTTTTTCATCAGTAGCTGCCCTCTTAAAATTAAAGCTGTAACACATATTATTATCAACTTTGAAAAGGTGAATATTTACTAGAAAATGACAGCCCATTTGTTAAATATTGTTCAATAAAAAAGTTAGTTATTAAAAAAAAACATAAAACGCAGTAACTTCTTTGTTCAATAATTATTTTACCAAAAAAAAAAACTATATTATTTTATAGAAAATATTTTCTTTTCAAAATAATAATATACTCGTATGTTGGTATTTTTTCTTCAACTTTAACGTATACACCACATTCTTTGTCTTACGTAGCTAAATTTTTTTAACTTTTATACTGCCCATTATTTAGAGAGAGATAACAAATGAGAGCATTTATTCGAGTTAAAATATGTTAATCTTAAACTTGTTAAACCGACTTTCCTTATACGAAAAATAATTGTAGTAATCATTTTTGTTCATTTATGAAAAAGAAAATCGTTCTCCTAGTGAAATAACAAAAGGACCGTTTTCCCCCGTTGAATAAATAAACCATTCGGACAGATATGAATTATCATACTATTCAATTCGAAAACACATCATTTCTATACGTATTCTAAAGACAATTCTCACAACAAAAATTAATTTTAATTAATTTAAAAGCTAAGATTTTATACATATTTTTGTTTTTTGCATAAAAGACTACTGTTCCATACAAGAATCATTAACGAGTTACTTTTAACTTAATACAAATTACTATTTTATCATGAAACCAACACGAATTAACTGCAAGCTAATTCTATACAAAAATAAATAAATTAAATGAATGTTCATAGTACCTACCCAATATTGTTTTAAACTTAATTTTTGCTTTTATCGTTTCCTATGCCTAAGTATTTAACTTAATTTAACGAATTAAAAACTTGACTAGCAGTGTTGTAAGTTTCTACCGAATATCAATTTTGATCAGTTTTTTGGAAGGGAAAGATGATTTACTGACCTGTGAGTATTGCACGCGCTGTCACTGTTCGTGTTGTAAGACGTGGTGGTGGCACTGCCGGTGGACGGGCTCCTGGGCAGAGTCCTCGGGGTGTTTGGGTTGGTGCCACCGCCATTTCGGCCGTAGTGGTGGCCGGCCATGGCTGAGGCACAGGAAGATGAGGACGCGGACGGCGGGAACTTGAAGACCGTGGACGACGGGGTGGTGGGACTGCGGCGTGGGGCACCGTCGGTCGGCGTGGTGACGCTCAGCGACGGGCTCCTGGGTGGCGTGTAATACGACGTGGACGACGAACCGGCACCCGGTGGCGTTTTGTGGTACGAGTCCGGGAACGAATTCACGTGTCCCAGATCCCGGCGAACGGCGGGCCGCGGTTTGTTGGCCGCCTTGGCGCTGGACGACCGTCGGCACGGCTGATGGTGATACGCCATGGCCGCGGCCATCGGTTGTTGTGGTTGCGTTTGCGGTTGCTTATTGATGCCGGTAACGGAACCGCCGACTGCGGTGCCCGGAACCGCGGCCGCGGTTACGCCACCATTATTGTTGATGGACACGTTTATGGATGACTTGGACCGGGGCGAGCATAGGGCGAAATACGGTTGAGAATGTTCGGAGAATGACGTTTCGGACGATCCGATTTCGCTGGCCGAATCGGAACTCCGAAACGTCCGCATGGAACTGCTATGCGAAGACATGGCGCCGACAATATATGAGCAACAGGTGGACGACAACGCGACGTTAATATACGTGTCTACCGCCCCAGGTACCGTCGTCGTCTATAGGGATTTAATAGTTATAAAGGGGGGTGATATTATTATTGTACGCTCGTAGTCGGGGGTGTCACTTGACACAGGCGACGGATTTAAATGTACCCATAAATTTACAAAAATAAAAAATAAAAAACAAAATAAATCGTTATTGGCGGCGCGGCCGCGAGTAACCGGCGGGCGCGTTTTCGTTCAGCGCTAATCAACGGCACAACGTTATGGGGAAAATATACGCAAAACGGACGGCGGTGACGGTGAAATAGTGCGCGCACGAATGACGGGAATAGCGTTGAAGTGGAGCGCGCGCGCGCCCGTATGACCGCAGAAATCGTGTCGAGACGGCGTGCAACACGTGTCCGGGAGCCCTATACAGCTAGCTCTCCCGGATGGAGTCGTTCGGTACACTGAACGCCGCGTGAAGGGTCTAAGCGACTTTTGACAGAATCGCGGTGGCAGTGGCGCGTTCGTTGTGCCTGCAGCGTATGGGTACTACATAACGCGCGTGTATATCGATAAACACGCTCTCCAAAACGCTGAACGCCATCTAACGGACAACGACTATTCAAAATCGGCCACGGTGCTAACGACATTAAGATTATTGACGATCGGATGAACGTTTTAATACAATATTCAACCGAAATTTTGTACGGACTTTTAATATTATTATTTATATGAGGGGTCAGGAAATAAGTAATGGGAATATTTTAAGTAAAATTGAAGAAAAGCAAAATATGCAGAAAAAAAACATACAATATTCATAAATATATAATATATATATATATATATAAATATATATATATATATATAAATTAAGTGACCCTGCCAGATGAGAATAATTATTTAAATTTGGATTAATATTAAAATATTTTATATTAAGATATTTTAATTTTTTAGTTTTAAACATATTATGCAAATATGTCTTACAATAAAATCTTAAATATGCACTAAAATATAATTAAAATGTTTTCTTTATGTAATATTAATTATTATTTTATCTACAATATTTTATTATTTATATAAGTATTTAGGATCTATTCTACTAAAGATTGGTATAATTTTGTGAAAAAAAGTGAAACATAAGATTAAGTGGAGATGGATGTAATGGAGAGAAATATAAGATATTTTGAGTGACCCTTGGAGACCTTATTTTGGAGAATCCCAATTAGGTTAAAATGTAAATTTTATAAAACAGTATTTAGGCTTGTAAAGATGTATGGATCGGATAGTTGAGTAGTAAATAGGAAGATAGAGTACAGAAGAACAGAGTATGAGTGTGACAGAGATGAGAATATTAATGTGGATGAATAGAGTGAATAGAGGACAAAATAAGAAATTAATATATAAAGGGTAGTATAGGAGTGGCTTCAATAGTGGACAAAACGAGGGAGTACAGTGTGAGTGAGGAGGATGCGGGAGATCAATTTCTGTGGAAGTTGAGGACTAGGATGGCCGACTTCAAATAGATAGGAGAAATGACGAAGGAGAAGAAAAAGAAAATCCATTAACAATATATATAAAATATGTAGGTAGGTAGTTATAATGTATATACCTAGTTACATTTTAATGTCAATTTATATATATTTACAAATATAACAGTTTTCTGAATAGAGGTTTTTGATAGGATATTCGTTCTAGTTGGTACTTAGTATTATATAATTTAATTTCCCACATAGTTTTCAAAAGCGTAAAAAAAATTACCTTTTATAAGAAAAATATCACGAAAAGTTGTTATAAACTAGAAAATAACAAATAAACTAGTCATGGTTACCAATTGTATAAGTGATATACTTGTATAATATTTATACCTGCTAAAAAAGCCAGAAAATGGCTATAAATTAAAAAATTGAAATGCCAGAAACTTGAAATTTACACCAAATATTTATTATAGCACTATGTATATTTACATGAAATTTTTATTACACATACAAATGTTAATAATAATATAGGTACTCATTACTCATGCACCGAGGTTCTGCTCAGAATCGCTTTATCGAAAGAAATGATTTATCATTGTTTCCAAATTCAATAAATCCACCACCAGTATCCTACCAAACGAGCAGTCCTTTCCACCTTTACTGACCGAAATTTTTTTAAATTATTGTTTAAAATTAAAATTGTATTGAAAACCGATAGGTTGTATTTAAAGTAATAATGTCAACATAACAAATATAAAACAAATTCGGAAAACCAATTTTGTTTTGTTTATTATACATTAAGCTACCCTTAATAAATAATTACCACCTATATTAATAATGACATAATTTCAATATAGTATAATAAGTATTATACTATAATATAAACTAAATCGCAGACTTCTGAAAAATGATTTGCTCATTTAAAATATAGAAACTTTTGGTTCTAACATGTATTTTTAAAACGAAATGTTATCTTTCTCAGTAAATAATTTTTTTGTTTTTGTAGTTAAATAGAACTTAAGGCTTTGGATATTTTGATAATATTATTAATCGTATAAATTTAACTCCAATCCTAAAAATACATTTTCTATTTTTTGTCAATACGTATATAATGAAAATAAAAAGGTGAAATAAAGAGCTTTTTAAGTATCAGGGACTAAAATTGTGTGCAGTACAACACCTTTGTGTAATACGAAAGTTTGGCGTAATAATATTTTCCTATATAAAAAAATTGTCGGTAGTTATACTAGTTTTTCTCTATGATTAAGCAAACTACTGGGGAAAAAATCGTCTTTAATGTGTCTAAACCAACTGCAACGAGTTTTCTATCAAAAAGCCTTTTACTCATTGGCAGAAATTGGGGGGACTTGAGAGGGCTTAGCTATCCTAAACGTTTTGCAAGCCCCCTCAAAAATATTTTCAAAAATTTATTATATTTAAATGTGTTTATATGAATACGTTTGCTAAGAAATGTAAGAACAATTCGTTTAGTAAAAAAAAATATCTGGTTTTCATAAACCCTTAGGTACCTATTTTTGTTTTGATTTATCGATTAAGCATGAAAATATTAATGAATCTGTTTGTGTGGAAGATCACACAAACTCCAAATCTGCAAATAATTCTGTATCCATTATCAATGTGGCAAACCGCACTGTTTACCCATTAGGAGGCCTAAATTCAGGACCACCAGCTTGTATTAAAGGTAAGTAACTACAATAAAACTAAATATATAAGTGTAAGTATGACTAAACGACTTATCCATAAAACTGTAGGTATTTTCAATGTTATGTGGGAAAATAAAATAAAATATCTCCCTATATAAAATCTATTTAGAAGGCAAAAAATCTAATAAAAATAAATAGGTAGCTGAAATATATATTATATGTATAAGTACTTAACGATAAACTATACTATATAAGTATATAACTATACTTAAGAAAAAAGCACAGTGTTATTTTACTCTTTACTTTTTTTTTTATTTATTTATTAATAATCAACGCCCAACCGGGCAGTATTTTATAAAAAAAAAGAAAAATATTATATACAAAAACAAAGATGACTGCAGTAGGTAATTAGAATGTCAAAAGAATAAACAATATTTTTAAAATAAATATTTTGTTAAGGTTCAAATAATAAATGATTATTTTCTAATCTATAATCTATAATTTATTAAATTTTCATGTTAATATGTTATGATTTAACTCATTAGTTATTTTCATTATAAGTCTGTCGTCAATGGTGATATATGATAATATATAATGTGTATTTCGGTATGTTCAATAAAATATTATATTGACATAAATACGCAGGTAATACGAATAAATATAAATTAGAATTTTAAAAGTGTATTATGATTTATTAGGTATATTATTATGATTATATTAATTTTGGCGTTTAGGTTAAACTTAGTATTTAAACACCTATTATAAAATTTAAAGAGAAGAATATTTTCGAGTGAACCACGCCAGCATTTTGTAATATACCGTATGATAAAAAAGTTAAAGCTATTTAAAAATATCAAAAACTAAAAATGCCGTAAATTTTTTTCAAAAAATATTTTACAAAAAGCCCATGAGATTCACTCGATATTATTCTTCTCATTAAATTTGATACTAAATGTTTAAGCTCTAAATTTAACCAAAATGCCATAATTGAAATTTTGCGTTGTATAATTTTGCTATATTGCCAATTAGATAAACGTAGACAGAAAATGCGGGTATAGCATCCCGAGTCACTGTAATTTGCATCCCATTTAAATTTTTTATATAAATTGCGGTCTAAATATTTTTATTTATAGGTACATAAATTATGTAAGGGATATTTTTGCAAAATCAATATTTTCCTTCCCGCTTTTCAGACTCAGGAGTGGCAATACATAATAATTGTATTAATATTGGTATAGTTAAAAATATTAATTTCACTATTTATGTTTATGTTGTTTATATAATCAAAAAATAATAATATACTTTTGAACATAATATCTACATCGTAGATCATTACTTATCTATAAATTATTTTACCGTGTGGAAACAAACAGAATATCCCGGACGCAGTTTACGTACATTTCAAAAATACCCGGGACGCGATTTACATACGTTTCAAAAAAGCCTACTAAAAAATTCACCTACTTCGAGCGACCTCTTAAAAATATGGTTTCCAAGATGCAACCGGTCTTGCCGACGACGGTCATACCAAGAAGACCCGCATTTTCTATCTCCGTCTAACCAACTGAAAATATAGAAAATTTACGTTCGGAATTCGTATCACAACTGTATCATTTATAATATTAAAGTAAATTTCCTGCTACCAAATCTATAGACGAGATTATTGTTTATTCCGTAGCGTTGTCTTTTTCCGAAATTTTAATTTTAAAGAAAAATATGTCTATTTAAATTATTGGGATATAAAAATAGTTGCCTCTTTACAAAATTAAAATGTTGAAAAAAAAAATACGACGCTACAGCATAGATAATAATCTCGTGTATAAATTTGATAATAGGTAAATTTACTATAATATTAGACTTGATAAGAATGCCGAATTTAACATGCGGGGGGGGGGGTGGCTGGGAACATGCATGAATACGATAAACGGCTGTTGCGCGAAAAATAATGACAAGTGAATGTTATAATGATTGTCGTGCAAATACATGCTAATTACATACAAAATTTTGGCATAAAGAAAAAAGTGAAAAACATTTTCTTTCTATGGAGAGGAGCTGTAGACATGTTTCCAGACTCCCCACTAAAAAGTTATTATAACTCCTAAACTAAATTCATGCAAATTGTACAAATGGTCATGCAAATACATGCTAAATATTTACGTACAAAAAACATGACATTTATAATGTGGGGGAGGGCTAGGGACATGTACCTACGTGTTACACGGTGACTATTCTGGAATTATTAAAATTGACCAAAAACCACCAACAAATAAACTTCATCATCATTTTCTTCAAGTAACAATCACTGAATTATTTATTTATTATTCATTACTAGGGCTCGGAAGTTGTAGCGTTTGCATGTTATTTGTGGACTATCAGATTTATTGCTAAGTACGTTAGAAATTTAAGACACTACAAAAAAAAAATATCAAAAGTTTATAGTGTATATATTTTTGCATATTTGATTTTTTTAGTTTTAAGAGCATATTTCTTAATTTTACAATTTTTTAGAGCATATTTGATGATTAATGGTAATGTAATTTAAAAATTCGTAAGAATTTATATATATAACGTGTTTTCCAGATTCCAGATGATATGACCGGTCATCGCACGATATAAATTAAATAAAAATTTATTATTTACCTATATAGATTATATTTTTTATCATTTTTGAATTTCAGTATATTCATAAATTTAATAAAATTCATTCAAATATCCTATGAATATTTACTCAGAACTACATATTTATAATTTTATAAAATATTTGTATTTATATAAATATTTACGTAAAATTAAATAATAATAAGTGCATATTTTTAGAGTATATTAATACTTTTTTAAGTGCATAAATGCATGCATATATAGTATTTTTTAAAGTACATTAAGTTCCGAGCCCTCCCTATTTGTTACTATTGTTCTTGGATATATAAACTAATTCAGTATAAATATATCGTAATATAAAGATCAATTGTTGACATAAATTGTTGACATAAAATATTAAAATTAATAAGTATGAATTTCAAAGTGAAGTGAAGAAATTCACCTCTGTTTTAATTTAACACTCAAGTAACTTGCGACCGTAGTCATGTCATCGACCATAAAAATGATTTTTGTTGTAGGTACTTTCAATTGCAATCGCGACCAAGATTATTTTTCAATCGCAATCGCGACCGTGATCGCTCTAGTCGCTCAAGAGTCTAGACAAACCGTATTTTTAACTGCAATTCCTACATAGAGTGGTTTCCTATATGCGACTGTAATTCGTCATTGCGACCGTACCAATCCAAGGTCACTGATCTGTGAAACGCGACCGTCGTCTGCGACTAAAGAGACAAAATTAATTGCAATTAAATTAATATGCATTTTTTATTAGGTAGGTATTCAAAAAATGTTTTTAAGATACAATCTGTAGTATATTTTATATGATCCTGCGGAACTTTCTGTTTTTGTATTATCGTTATCATAATATACCTACCAAAAAATCTAGTTTTTAGCTTAAATAAGGTTATAAAAAAGCTAAAAAGCGAGTCGAGTTAATAATAGTCGATTTTGAAAAATATTAGATTTACAACTTAAAATGATAAAAGCTAGTATTATATTCAACCTGAAACAAAAATATACAATACAAGCCTTCAAAGCAAAAAAAAAAATGTACGATACAGAATTTGAAAAATCTGCAGAATATGAATACCAGTCCACACTATCTTAGTCCGTGCTATCTGTATTAAAATCGGCTAATCTAATTTAATACTATTAATATGTTACCTAAAAAAGTCAGGAGGAAGAGTGCGTCATTAGCAGCGATTGTGAATACTTTTTTGGGATTGCGTTTAGCGATTGTAAATACTATTTTTTTGAAAAAGAGAAAAGTATTATAATATTATAACTAGGGTTAAGATCTTTATGACTTTTTCATATTTTTTCTTTTAGTCGTGCATATTGCAGACCAAGTTATAAACTCGTTTCGTATAACATAGAATGAGATACATTAAATTTTATTTTGCATATTTTTGCATATTTAGAGATTTTAATGAATAAATGCATATTTTGAAAAAAATCTGCGAATAAATGCATATTTCGATAAAAAAATAAATAAGTTTTCAATAAAACTTGAAAAAAATTAATAAAATTAATTTAAAAAATAAAAATAATCAAAAAAATTAATTAATAAACTGTTATTTAGGTATATATTATAAAAACTCATTGGTAGACTCATTGTTGGTTTCACAACTAACGTAAACGAGGAAATATGAAACGTGTAGTTTCTATTAATAACCTTATCTTTACTACTTATATATCAATCGTTTTTACGAACGATAATCGTGATTGAGTGGTGAGGCCGATCGAACATGTGAACATCGAACATAAAAATCTTTAGTCAGTGCGTATGGTATTACCGAATTATTTTAGTGTTAATACGTGTTTTATTCTCACTAAAAATGCCTAAAGTTAAAAGTTCCAATGTTGCTAGACTACATAAATTTGTTTTACAGTTCGGAGAGGATGTATTTTCAACAGATGGTTTAGTGCTATTGTGTAAAATAAGTGGAGTAAAAATTGCATCTGAAAAAAAATTTACTTTACAACAACATATTGCAAGTGCAAAACATTTAAGGGCGTTACAACGCAAGGAGACTCAAGATAAGGCAACAACACAAATATTTATCTCTGACACAAAAAATCACCGTTCAATGAAGAAGTTTGTCAGGTATTTTTATCATCAAATATACCATTAAATAAATTAAATCACGTAGGATTTCGAAGTTTTCTTGAAAAATATATGAAACGCGACATACCAAATGAGTGCACGTTGCGCAAAAATTATTCAAATCAATGTTACATTAATACAATGGATCAAATCAGAAAATATGTCGGGAATAATAAAATATGGGTTTCAATTGATGAAAGTACGGATGTAAATGGACAATATGTTGGCAATGTAATTATTGGAACATTGGAAGTGAATAAACCTGGTAAAACTTTTTTACTTAACTCCGAAGTTTTAGAAAAGACAAACCATTCAACGATTGTTCAATTATTCGAAAATTCTATGCTTTTATTATGGCCAGAAGGTATAAAACGTGAAAATATTTTGCTTTTTGTATCCGACGCTGCACCTTATATGATAAAAGCTGGAAAAACTATTAAAGTGTTGTATTCAAAATGTCAACATCTTACTTGTTTGGCACATGCGTTACACCGAATCGCAGAAGAAATCAGAGGCCAATTCCCAGAAGTAAATGATCTTATATCAAATTGTAAAAAGATTTTTCTTAAAGCACCTTATCGTATTCAATATTTTAGAAATATTTTACCGGGAGTTCCGTTGCCCCCAGAACCTATATTGACGAGGTGGGGCGCATGGCTAGCGGCAGTTAATTATTATTGCGAAAACTACGCTGGACTTAAATCAGTTATTTTCGAATTAAATTCTGAAGACACAATTTCTATAAAAAACGCTCAACGACTGTTCGAAAAATCAAATGTAGAAACCAACTTAATTTATATAAAAGCTAATTTTGGCTTTTTACCAACGGAAATAACTGGTTTAGAAACCAGTGGATTATTATTAACTGAATCTCTTAAAATGATACAGAAAGTTGAAGAAGTATTGGAAAATGCACCAAATCATGCTGGAGAAATTATTAAAAATAAAATGAAGTATGTTTTAAACAATAATCCGGATATCAAAATAATATTGAAAATCGCCGAAATACTTAATGGAAAAGAAACTTCAAAAGACAGTTTACCAGCTGAACTAACAGCAGATGATTGTGTACCTACATTTTAAATATGCGCCCATCACGTCCGTTCATGTTGAACGAAGTTTTTCGGCTTACAAAAATGTGTTATCCGACAAACATAGGCGCACATTGGGTGTAAATTTAGGGGGTGCTAAAATAATTTATAGTACAGTAAAACGTGGGGGGCTTCGCCCCCCACACCCCCCATAGTACTAAAATTAACTACATTAAAATAATTTTAAATTTTTATTCAAATATAATAAAACAAAACAACAATACTTCAATTAATAACTATTACTACTATTAGTCAAAAATATTATTCAATTTCAATTATATTTTATAATGTTAAAATTATATTATACAAAATTTAATTTTCTATTTGATGTGGCAAATTTTTGTAATATAACTTCCCCATCTATTTTGTTGGCAAGATCTCTCTCAATGCCAAGGGTAGAGAGCTTAATGAACCTTTCTTGACCCATACTGGTTAGTTTTAATTACTTTTAAAAATTTTATTTTGAATTACATTATTTAATAATCAATATTTATCAAATAAAATTATAAGTATTTTCTTACCTGTAATTTGGGACATACAGGTCCTGTTTGTAAATCACCCAAGTCATTTATGCCATAAATGGGAATAGAATACAAATTATGTGCAGGCTGATCATTTTGTAACTATAATAAAGTAGGTACCCCGTACAATGAACAAAAATTATAATAAACATAGGTATACTAAAATATGTACCTACCTACAGTAATGTACACTGGAGTCTATAGATACACATTATTTTAATAATTTATAAGTTTATTACCTATTATTAATATACAAATATTTATAATTTTTACTTACTATAATATTTGTACTTAACGGAGGTACAACTTTATTACTGTGTGGGTTTGTGTTAATATGTTCTTTGTTTACTGTACAATTATTAATGCCTAATTGTACAGGTTCATATTCGTCCAAAACTTTTGGATTGG
>JAIPRL010003655.1:0-44887 GCA_025469235.1 Pemphigus obesinymphae | reverse complement strand
TTTTATCATAAGTATTTATATTCTGATACATGGAATTTACTTGGCAACGGTTGGTAATAATTTTTTGATGTCGGACACCTTATCATTTCAATACCTTATCAACGGTCGGACAACTGCCAATATCCCAAGATAAAGATAAGATATTTTGTTTTTATCTAGATAAATGATAAAAGATAATAAAGTCATTATCTAGATTATCTTTTAGATAATTTAATCTAGATAATCCCAACACTGGCTACGACACGCTGACTATACTGCAGGCTTCGTGTACATTTTTCCAACTACACTACGTAATACGAGTGTACGTGACGCGATCTGACGTCCCCGGGCCGGAGTTCGGTGCAGCGCAACGACAGTGCGAACCCGAGGAGGAAATATTATTTGTCGTGTCCGCAACGGAGTGCAGAGTGGGCCGTCGTCGCGTGTCGCTGCCCCGTGTTCGTTTCATCGCAGTTCACGTGGGGGTTAGCGCGAGGGACATACGCATTTTAGGACAGTAGGTACGTACGGTATAACGTATAACCGTACTTCGGACAAACGGTCTCGTTGAAATATGTACGTCCGCGCGCGATTTATCGCCCGCCCGCATCGCGCGGCCCGCCGAAACCGTATAGAAACATATTCAGCCTCGGCGGTTCTTACGACAGGCGCGCACCGCGTTCCGCCGAGGACGCGCGTAACGATCGTACGACATTCGCCGAGGATAACGGACCGTACGTCAAAATGCCCGCGCGTGCAAAGCGCCCTGGCCGCACGACCGTGCCCCGGCGGTCGCACTACACTCAAGCCCGCCGACCAATTAGTAGACGGCGCGCGTAATTACAGCGGTGGCCCTATCATTAACGCCGCGCGCGCGGTCACGACTCGTATTTATTTATATGTTCGTCCTTTTGTCCGTTCGTCCTTAATAGTAATCCTTCGGCGGTCATATTATTTATATAGGTATATACGCCACGCACAGTGGCTCTTCAACGTTTTCCCGGCCGACGCCGCCCGACGATTATTATATGAATGAACGGCTTGGGCGTGACCGCGTAAACCCTTTTGTTTGATACACCTATATACGGTCGTTTGCCAGATGTAAGACACACACTACACGCATTAATCAACGGTATAATATACGAGTTGTTGTTATTATCATTATTCCGTACAAGTTTATATATATATATATATATATATAGGGCTCGCGTTGTTTTATTGTGTTTTGTTACACCGGCGCCCGGCCATTGTACGGAAAGGAAATAATAGAAAGGAGAAAAACAAATAATTAACCTCTCATCAACGTATATATATATATATTGTCATGTACATCGTCTTATAAAGAAAATAAAAATATACGTGTAATTTGCACGATAAAGTGAAATCGTACTCAAATAAAGAGTATAAAAACTGTTTTTTTTTTTTTTTTTTTTTAGAAAATATAGGTTAAACTTATACGTTCGACTTAAAAGCGTAGCAGACATCTGCGTTGTTCATTTTGCACGGATAAGTATGTGTGTGTGTGTGTAATAATTATAAAACTAATACAATAACCATTTTGTGTGGGTATAAAGTTTTTCTATGCGTGAAAAAAGAGAAATTTACGTTCGCCGTTCTGTCTATAATTATTTTTAATTATTATTAATAATATTTTTCTACAATAAAACACAATCTCGACTACTTTAATAGTAGTACATGAAAACGGGAAGGTATACATTTAATTTTGCTGAAACATTATAGGTATACAATGAAACTAAATTCTTTTAATTTTTATTCAGTTTTTAATATTCAATCGCGTCATATTGTTTATAAACTATACACAGTAGGTATATATTTATTTATTCAATAAGTATGACTATAAAAATACATACATCTCTCTGTCGTTCAAAATAATATACGTCTATACTAAAATCTGCATGAAATGAGAAAATTAAAATATTATCGGCGTTATTTAAATATTTATGGGAAAAATATAATAAATTCCCACTAAATTATTTACCACAAGTGCAGTTAATCTTTTATACTCTAAACCAGAGGTGGCCATATAATATAGTGTATAATAATGAATGAATAATTTTCAAGGCAAAATGTAGTATGACCAAATATTGAAAATAATATATTTATTATATTATATTATATATAATTATATTGTTATATTGTCACTATAGTAAACGGTGAATAATTGAGGATGCGTTAGGTTGACAACCGGTGTAAAATTTGTCAAAAGAGTATGAGATGTCAACACAGAATGTAGGCGATATTTTTCATCTCGGATGTGCGCAAGGAAAACAAATGGGAGCAAATTTCTTAGATAAGTGTAAAAATGAGTGAGTACGCAGGATATATAGAAAGTGAGATTAGGCACTTGGAATGTAGGAATACTTACAGACAAGAGCATGGAGTAAGCAGATGTTCGGATGAGGAGGATTATTATGGGCAAAAAACAAAAGGGGATAGTAAAGATAACAAAGGAATTTAGAGAGAGATAATAAAATCATTTTCTCTAGAAAGCCGGAATGCTTTAGAATAGTACGTAAAAAATGAAATAAATAGTTGTAAAGGTAGACAGAAAAAGAGATAATTAAGAGTAATATTTAGCAAAAATAATATTAAAGCTTAAAGTATTGAATATAGTTGTGCATGTGCTCCGCAAGTGAGGTGTGAGCAAAGCCAAAAAAAAAAAAAAAATTGCTATTAAGGGATGAATAAAGTGATAAAAGGAATACCAGAGATTGAGAATATTGTAGAGAAAGAGTTTTGTAGAGAAACAATTATTGAGGTAGAGAAAGAGTACTTGATTTAGCATCAAAATTAGTATATGTATGAATAAGCGATTAGATTATATATTTTTTAGATTATATATTAGATTATAATATTTATTTTCAGAAGAGAGAAAAAAAGGAGGAAATTAGTAAAAAATGTAATATTTTATGTGGAAGAGTCGGAATTTAAAATCGTGTAAAGACTGCAAGATAATACCAGGTGACAGTGTGTTAACATAGTATATGCTGATGGATGTAAAGATTTGGTGTAGAAAAATATCAAGACAAAATTAGAAAAACAACAGGAGTAAGTGATAGAAATTAACTGGCGAAAATGAAAAAGTATTTTCAATGAAGCTAAATGAGACTATAGTGTGGAATGTAGAAGGAAGTTTATATAAAATATTGGAAAAGCCAAAAGGTGTAAAATTATGTTAAAAATATCGATAAGGAAGTCATTGAAGAAGAAAAGGGAGAGAAATGATTACGTAGAGTATAAAAGTTTATGTAAAACAGCAAAAAATGCCAATAATAAAACTAAATTAGATAAATATAATATTGAGCTGTATTATAAAGAAACAAAATGAAGTGAAAAATATGTGTCTAATTTAATTAAATGAAAAAAAAATACAATTGAGAGATTTAAAAATGTATGGTATGTAAACATAAGAACAGGATTGTTAAAAAGGACAAGAAGTTTGAAAAGGAAGCTAACCTGTTGTTCAAAATCTTTATTGTTTTTAGCAACCATATGGATATAAGCCAGTGGGTAAAGTATCTATAATATTGAGATGAAGTAATATTGAACAATGACCAGGCTGTGGTTTTAAATGTTGCATATTATGTAGGTATGTATACTTGGTGTAATTTTAGTCTATTATTGCTTGAAAGGATTCAACAATACAATCGTTTACTTATTAACCATTCATTTATACAAAATTAACTTAGAAGTCCATTAAAATAATAATATTATATAATGCGAGTAATAATTGTGTAGGTATATACATTTTTTCTCTAAAACATTAAATTTAGACACAACCCGACTGAAGAACTATTCAAAAAGTCCGATTCGACGCAGCCAGACAATTTTCTCGTTTTAAGAAGTCTGGTCTGACTTGCTTGAGTATTTTCTTGTCTTTATGATCCAGATTATGTGAATTTTTTAAAATAATGGCCTTACCCTAACACAATGAATACTTTTCAGGCCTAGCTCAGTAAAGCACGTATAATCCGGTCCAAGCTCGGGTTAGATCAAAGTAACCGGGTCTGTTTATATATTTTGTATAGGCCATGTAATATATTATATAAATATAAAATAATATTTTTAAATAATTAATAATATAATATATTTTGTCGGATATTGAATGCATAAAATAATAAATACGGTGAGAAAATTAGATCACAACATTAGCAAATAGCGGGGGAGAAATACTAGAAAGCTGAATTTGGTATACGTATACAATTCACGACACTAAAGAATCATATTCAAAAAAAAATGTATTTCAAATTACAGTACACACTAAGTCTACTACAGAGTTTTTAGAGCATGTAAAATCACTTTTTAAAATAATTAATTAAATAAAAACTTTATTTTTAAAATTATTTACACGGTAATTTTGAACAAAAAATATATCTCTAGTATTTTTTGTAGAGTCAATACTTTGTCTTAGTTATATAACTTGTAACAGGTCGCGCACACAGCTCGACTAGACGTATTAATTTATTACGGAGTCAGAAGTCCTGTTCAACCATGCGTATTCATAATAAAAGAGTCAAAACAAACTTATTATGTGAATAGGTACGTGATGTTATGATCACCTTTAAATTAAAAAATTTGTTTTGACAATAATAAATTTGGATACTAATATAAATTAGATCATCAAGTATAATATATTAATATTAAAAAATACCGTTAATAAATAATTAATTAATAATTACAAATATTTTTGACTAATAAACTTAATTTACATTGTATTCAACAAATGATCCTAGATTTTCAAATAATTAGACACTTTCCCTACGCTATGGAATCTAAAATTAGAATAAAGGCGTTTCAAAGACATACAGACAAAGGCTATTTGACTCTTAGATGTAAAAATGAATTGAGGCATTTATTCTAATAAGACCATTGGACAGACACTTATAAGACTGATGGATATACACTCGGAGAAAAACTCGTATTAAATTCAATTATATTGTTTCGTTAATTTTGTACTTTCAATATTTCTTAAAACTGATTATATATTATATCAAATCTAAGAACATGTAATTAATTTTAATAAATTTACTTTAATTTTATTATAAAATAAATCTATTAATTTAATTTAATTTCATAAAATCAAGTACAATATATTCATAAAAATAATGATTATTAAGTATTAAAATCTATAGTAAAATTAATAGTATTATACTCGTATAACTTAACTTACGGGAGTGGTTTAAATCCCAGTACACTGATAAAATGAACAAAAATTATGGATACAGTATATTGAATATGTGAGAGTATCGAAGACTTTTATAGGTTTAATATGTGTTATTTAGAATAACACTCATGGAAGTACGAAACATTAGAATAAACAGAAATAATACCAACGTTCTAAAATTAACAAATTGTTTATCTACTTACTGTCCTTTCTCTAGATGTAAGAATATAACACTACTAGTGTGATAAAAGTGGTGTCTCGATAATCTTTCATCGTGAAGTTGATAAAAAAGATAAGCAAGCACTGGAATAAATGAGCATATGTTATATTATGTATGTTAAATAGGAACCTTCAGGAAATATGTGCACCAAAATTTAGTTTTTCAATAGTTTGCGCTTTTTAAATATTATTAAGAATATACCAGTTTGGCTTTATTAATTAAGGAATTCCATTAGATTTTTGATTTTTTTGACAGAAAAAAGATCTTTTTTCTGGGTCTTTTGCTGAAAATACCAATTTCCTTACTCTTTCCCGTTATATGCAAGATCTAGGTTTCCATACCAATTTGTTCTCACATTCATCATATATATCTTAACCACATCCATCAACCGTTCCTTCGGACATTCCTAATTATTTTTTTCACTATTTTAGCTATACCATTGTCAACTCTCCAGATGTGGTTCGACCACTCCACTCCATTGAACTATAATTTCCTTTCCATATAAATGTTTCAATTACTCATTAGTCATTCTCTTCCATATTTCAGGTTCACAGTTATAGATGGGTCCATGCATTTTCCATAAAACTTTTCTCTTAAAGAGCCCATGTTTCTTTCTATCACCTGCTGTTGTTGTCCATTTACAGCACTCTTACGACACAACTCGTGTAAGATAAGTAATATATAGATTCAAAATGTTTATACACAATTTAAATAGTGCAGGTATTATATATAAATGGTACTATATAAATACCATTTTTATTTTTTGTTATTTTTTATGTATGTTTATTTATAAAATGTTATTAATATATTACTTTTAGACATCTCATATATATATATATATATAATAAAATATTTACATTATTAAAATATGAAACAAAAATAAATTGTAACTAATTATAAATAAAATACCTTAAATAACCCTTCGTAGTCATTTCCCGATATACGAATTTAAATACGTTTTACGAGTAGATAAATAATCAATTTCATTGAGTATGTATTATATTATATTTTTAAGATATTACTCAAATTATATACTTTATGTATATAAATTATTTAATAACGTTTTTCTTTTGTATAGGTACATATGTTCAAAGTTTAAGAATAATTATCATAAATGCAGAATGATTAATAAACCCTTATTATTATTAATAACACTATCATATAAGTAATTTCATAAAGAAATATTTTAATTTGCATTTTCATAACGACTAGTTTAAATTAAAATTCCATTAAGAATATTTCACATAATTTCATATTATATATAAATAAATTACCTACTGTGTTTAGGTCGGTTTTTTTTTACCAACTTATTTACTTCCTCTGAATTATCGTGTTTAAGATTCAGTGTTTTATTTATAGTATAAGCATAACATAGTTTGAGCATTTACGATATTATTTTATTTGCTTTATTAACGAGGATATATTGTCTATAATTATTACTATTATCAAGTAAAACTAATTGACAGAAAGAGATATAGATTACAATTGCAACAGTATTTGTACAATTTTTAATTTGTATTTTTTAACGATTTAATTTAATTTCGGTAATTTTTTTGATTCCTTTGTACTATAATGCGTCATACACACGTCATAATCATGAATTATTCATTTCGTAATGAAATTCGCATTTACACACTATTGGATATTTAATATCGCGGGTTTGGTGTGAAAAGGTTATAAGTACCTTTTTTTTTTTTTTTTTTTTTTTACATAAATAGCTTTAAAGAATAAATGGCAATTTTTTTTTTATTCTAAAACGAAATTGCCAAGTGTATAATCGATTAAATTATATGGAAGTAAAAGTTTGTATTTAAATACAATTAAAAAACTTTATTAATTAATGTTATTAAGTTTATATAATATAATTAAGGTGTATAATATTATAATATTGTATATTAAAATAGTAATCGGCGTTTATCGATAATTTAAATGCGGAAACAATAAAACAAATTTTTATATTCTGACAATATTGGACATACATACAAATCAGTACTAGAATCCTTAAACGTTATCAATAACCAATAGGTATTCGACTAAGCATTAACCTTTAATATCAGCCCCATTCCTAGAATTCTATGTGAAGCAAAATTTTCCTTCTATATATACGACGGGATATTCTCACCCTCAAATTCGCACTAAAAAGACTGACTGACAAAGATAATATGTTACACCACATTTTCTAAATCCCTGGGCTGGCCTTCAAAGCACATGACGAAAACTAGTAGAATATCTACACGTTAAAAAGAATGGCTAAACAAAATAAATACACCATTACCTAAATTACTCTCCCCCTGTATATCACACATATGCACGTCGCGGAAAATGAAACGTAATGCCAATATTTTAATGGCTGAAGAAATAACCCCATCGTAAGACCCGTCGGAAATTTAAACAAATTTAATGACAATTTAATAATCACAAACTTTCCTAACCATAAAATAATTTACACAGATAAATCAAAATCTAACATTAAAACGGGGCTGGCAATAATATCTGAATATGAAGTTTTCACGTGCTTCTCACTGGAATATAACTATATATTTTACATAGAAACTATAGCGATACTAAAAGCTTTAGACTTAATTGAAAATTATTGTACCAATATCAACTTATTCCTAATCGTAAGTGATGGCCTTAACACAAGCTTAACTATAAACAACTACATTACAAAAAAAAAAATGAATTATGAATAATAATATCCAACAAAGATCCTTCGTTCTGGCTCCCTCAACTGAATAAAAGATAAAAAAGCTGCAACTATTAAGGTTATTACCAAAATAAACCTACCATCACTCAATGACATGATCAGAATCGCCATAGAACAGGGCCAACCAAAATCTATAGGATGGAGGAACGGATAATAAATTAAACCTTATGGCATAATCCTAAAATCTTAAAAACCTATACATATATACCCAAAAAAAACTTGCAAAAATGACCTTAAAAAATTCAATATTCATAATGTAAACACCTAAATAAATAGATTTAAAACTGTTTAAATTATATATTTTGTTGGGTATATATGTTATTTACACAACGTATTTTATATTCCTTATTTGCAGCATTTCTAAAACTTTTTACCGTGTAACGTACATTTTTAAAACCCAATTGTATGCGCCAATGTTAAATTGTAAATGAAAAAATATATGATATATAAAATAATAATAAAAAAAAAAAAACATATCACGTAAAATCATAAAATCAATGTAATTACAGTAAACTCGTGATTTTTCTGCCGATTATTAATCAAAAATAGTTCAGAAATGATCTGAATTTACGAAAAAGTACAAAATAAAAATTGGTTATTATTAGATTCGCGTGTTAACGGAATAACCGTTTTAGTTGGGAAAGCATCGCCTAAAATGTTAAAAAAAAAATTGTAAATGTCATCAACATCCGGGCCTTATAGTTAATAGTTTTATTACTTTTTGGTTATCGTTGTAATGTAAAATATATGGTAAATGCGATTCCTGATTTTGTGCCGGCCATTGTCTGTTGTCGATAGCCATAATAATAAATAATATCTAATGGAAAAAAAAAAAAACATAATATATATCGAACAATTTCAAACGTTAAACGTACAATGCGTGTATTATTTCGAATCGAATTTAACGTGGTTTACAATATATTATCTATATTGTAAAAGAATAAAAATACGATTTACGTATTTATAAACAGCTATCTATAAATGGGCCATTTATTATAAATGTTACGGTATGGGCGGCATAATATAGTCTTAACGTATATATATATATATATATAAACGAGCAATTCAATTATGGGACAGTTATATAGTACCTAATAATTATATTATTGCTTTACGCACTACACACGTGATAATTCGTATGATTAGCATTAAAATACACCGTAGGCAATTTATGTAATTGGCACATATCTAATGGAATAAAATATTTTGCGTCGCCAAACATATCAATTTAATTAATTCGGATGTAGGTCAATAGTGCGAAACTTATTCATTGGTTTAATCGGAACGTCGGAACGGGCCGCCATAACGAAAAAACGCTACCTACCATTATGGGGGGTACAATATAATTATATATGGAAAACCAAGATTTAGAGGGAAAACGGGGTGCCATGGCCTAAAACATTTGAGAAAATGGATAATTTCTCGAGAAAATTTGGGAAATTCTACACGAATGACTTTTTTTTTTTTTGCTTTTTTCCCTTTTTTCAAGCGATTCTTTAATTTCGGAGAAAACTGTTTTTTTTTCGGCTTATTTTTTGTTTTTTTTTTTTTTTTTTTTTTTGGTACCTCTGCCAAACCCTGTCCCCGGAGTCCCTAAACTACAAATTTGGCCTTGCATATACTTATACCATTGAAAAACTAGTGCGTTTTCATAATACGATAATAATATATGTATGATATTAATGCTCGGTTTGCATCCCTGCAACTTTTACCGGACCGTTATTTAATTTCTCGACTTGTTAAAATAAAATCTATGTATAAATATTTGTTTGAATCTCGACAGACCGTCAAATATCAGTTTAAGCCAGCCAGCTTTCTATGAGCGAGTATTACATAATTCTTAACATGACATATGTTTTGCCCATTATATCGATTGTTAGAATAGTCCTATAGAAATGTAGACAACTGATTTAAATATGTTAACAACATTACGTTTAGTCAATATTTTTACTAGTTTAATATATTCTTCTTATTTATTCCTTGAAAATTCCTCTGTTTTATGAAATTGAAAATGATTAAATACTTGTTGACCAAATAATTAAATATTGGATTAAATTAAATAATGGAAAAATAATTAATTTGTTAATAAATTCAAATCCAAATCGGACTATATGATAATGAAATCTCAACGATGGATAAAACATAGACACACTTGAGTAAAATTTAGAAAAAATTCAAAAAATAAGTTTTTGAGTAGCAAGAAATGTATTTTTTTCATAATGATATGATTTAGATTCTAAACGGAGCTCTAGTAATTTCACAATGATGTTTATTTATTTTTATATTATGTTGTTCTCAAATTTTTGACCAAAATACCTCAAAAAACTAATCGTCACATGCTTACCAATTATTTGGTAGAAAATTTTATTAATTTATTTATATTATAAAACGTCTTAAGCTCAATATATAGTTCGTAGTAATTTAATATATACATATTATAAATACTAGAAAACAATTATAACATTAATTTTAAATTTTAACAGAGAACAAGGATGTCAATATTGGTGTTACGCATAATATGATGAATAGGATTATTACGGCCATAGAAACTAGGAAGTAAAATGGAAGGGAAGAACAAAAGGTACAAATGTGTGCATTGTGCGAGAGACAATTTTCATAAAAATTTTATCTAGTAGGTACCTAAATTTAATAAGACATTTTTCAATTTATTAAATTTTTTTGTAATGTACAAGGAAAAAATACCAAAATATGATTCCGTCCAAATTGATATTTGTTATTTTTTCGTAATTCTGAAAATAATAATTATCAAATCTAGAAATTTACACTAAATATGTAATTTAGTATTATAATATAAACTGTGATAAAATGTTTTAATTTTTATTTGCAATTTAATGCTATTTATAGAAATTCAAGATTTTGAAGATTTTATCTCCTAAAAGGGGTAGTTGTGGGTTTTAAAACCTAAATATTTAAATATTTAAGAGGCCTCGTAACTGCGGTTATTTTTTATATAAGCTATACTGATCTCTAATTCCAACAGATCGATACGATACATACGCCAATATTAATTTCTAAAATGTTTAATTATTCTATACAACTAGGTTGACAGACCGTTCACGGTATATTTTTTTAAATATTTAATAAAGTACAAACAATAAATTATTAATTACAATAAAAACATTGTTAGAAAACATACTATGTATGATATCTCGAATAAATTTTAAAGAATCCATTAATAATGTCAACATTCTGATTGGAATATGTATTTTGACGGTCTGTAAAAATTAAATGTCCATTTGAATGAAAAATAAACATTTTTCGTAGTTATAATATAGATCGCTGATATGTGTACGTCAGTGTATGTAATAACTTCTCGTATAATTTTGATACGGGTTCGAGGCTACTAATAATTTACGATTCGCACAAGCATAAGAAAAGAAGAATAATAAATTGCCTATATAATACTCCTAAATATATAGGAGTCGCGAGGCCCAGAAGTTTAAAAGTTCATTATTCTATCTATTTTTGAAAATCTCAATAATCAGTCGGTAGTAAATTTTTTTATAACCATTTAAAATTTTTTGACAACATTTGTTATTTCGGTAAATATGAAATATAATCGAAATTCGGGAAAAACTTCGATTTAGATTTTAGACTTGAAATTTTTACACATGGTTATAAATTTCAACCAAATTTGGTAGTTTGGTACACATATTATGATTTATACTATCTACAAAACACGTCGCTTAAATTGGACCTTTTAGGAGATTTTCAACAGTAAAAACATGTTTACGCAAAACAAATTAAATTACATTTTAAAATAATTTTAGAGTTAAAACACTCATTACAAAATTGATAGAAAACAATATTGTGGATATAACCTCATAGGCGTTTTTTCAAATAATATGTTTAAAAAAAGTTACAGTGCTTTAAAAATGGGGGGGAAAATGGTATTTTGTAAATTCGATAACGAGCTTAATATTTAGAAAATTGTAAAACCCCAATGTGGTTATCTCTGAAATTTTGTCATCTACAAATTTTATAATATGTGTAATAACTTTATAATCACTTTAAAAAGCCATTTTATTAGTTTTGCCTAAACGTGTTTTTAAACAAATACCGTGTTACATCACAATAAAAAATAATACTTATACAGAACTATTTTTAATTACTTTTAAATTAAATTACAACATTTTTTGGTTGTTAGATTTATATTTTTCGTAAAATATCTACAAAATTGTCTGTTAAAGACATTTTATAATAATTCAAATTTAAAAATTGCAATTTTAAATGATTATTATTATTATTAATTTTAAAAGTATTCTATATATATAGTAGTCTCGTATCTTTACCATTTTTTTGTTATGTAATTATGGCATTGGTTCAAAAACATGTTTACAAAGAACAAAGAAAAGTGCATATTAAAATACTTATAATGAAAAAATATAGGATAATATTTTGAAAACGTTCACGTCAGTTTTTTTTAAATTTTTATATTAAAATAATTAATAAAATTGTTCAATATTTTATGTTATAAAACTCTATTACTTACTTTTTTAATGATATTAACTGTTTTAATAATTATTATGTTCAAAATATTGACAAAATTGTCCCCGAAATAATATCCTTTATATATTTTATAATGGGTGTGTTAACTTTAAAATCATTTTAAGGGTTTTCGATAATGGAATTTTCTAGCGCTAAAATAGTCTTGACATTACAATAATTTTTAATTTCATAAAAAACGATTCTGAATTCATTATTAAATCTTCGGTGTTTTTACCAGATGATTATTTAAAATATTTTTTTTTTTGTAAATAAAAGACAGATGATTAAATTTTGATTTTTTATGAATTTAAAATCACAAAATCACAATAAAAAGCTGTATATTAATTGAATTTTAAATCTAATTAGTTAAAACAAAGTGTAACTTTTCATATTCAGTTATGCTCGAATTTATTATTTGTCTAAATTTATCCGGAAAATCACAATTTTATTATGGAAACTAAATTGCATATCTATTATAAAATATAATAATAATTATTCGACGGACATGTCTTTTGGACAGCTTGTGCACAATGCAGGTAATACAATAATAACCAATGCATGCTCACACTAATGGATGAGGTTTAAATTTCACACAACAACAATACAAACCCGCATGAGTTTAAAAATTGCCTATCCAAAACTCCTATGAAAAAACATGGTACTAAGACTCTTCAGAGATCATTTCAATAGTTTTTTTGTGGACATGTATAGGTATACTACTAGAAATCATTGGCGTGGCATCCTCTTAAGAGGACTCTATACCACAGGTTTTTTGATGATGGACGTTTTTAGGAAACTGAATTCTTTAAGCGTATAAAAACATCATCGGTTATCAGGAGATAATTTAAAATTCTGAAAAATTCAAACTTATAATTCAACTACTAATATTTTATTTTTTATTTCGAAAACTACTCATGTAAAAATGAATATTATTTTACGATTTAAATTTGTATACAAGTTATTTTTAAGCCCTAAAATCATTCAGCTTATTAGAAATCATATTAAGCATATTAAGAAGATGCATATAGCTGTCATAGTAGCTGAGATATCGAGGTAAAATACCTGATGAAGATACACAATATGTAGATATTCTAAAAATTATAATATGAGCATTTTTTTTTTAATTCAGTTGCAATTAGTTGTGAAAAAGTTGCAAGATATTGGCATTAACCTCCTCAATTGATTGCAGAAAGTTACAAGGGGGAGGGTCAATTTATTAGAGCTCCCTGATTGAAAAATATATTTACGTTTTAATAAAGGACAAAGTGTTAACCAAATACGGACAGTTAAACGTGTAACAGACTCATTTTTATGCAACCGATCAAAAATACTTTTCCTATTCTGTAACATGTAATACATAAAATATCTCATTTAAGGTTGATCTTATAATGCCATGTGTCCAGAAAATAGTTATTCCAAGATTAAAATTATACCATTTTTTATTCGAAGTATAAGGTTTATAGGTATTACAATACAATTAATTATACGGATAACAATTCTCCGAATAATTCAGTATTGTTCTAAAATGTGTTTTTTTTCTCCAAGAGATATTATGATTATATCTCAGATAACTTGAGTTATCTGCGATAATACCAATAACAAGCCACCGACGTATATTTACGTTAATAAACATTATTTAGTATTATGTATTATAATAATATACGCAATAAACATTATTTAGTATTATGTATTATAATAATATAATATCTGCGGTTTTAAGACAAAATGTAGTCGTTTAAAGTTTAGACTTTAGAGTTTAGGATTTTTGAATATCTAATGTTTTAAATGTTTAAATACTGTACTACAGTGTGAATTTTAATAACATGAACTAGTTATAGTTAATATATTTGAGTCTGACTATGACGAAAAAATCGTCATGTATATTGCACGGCTACGAGGCGCGACGGTTTTTAAAACTCGGAGCGATTATTTTATTAATTTAGACGATGAACAGGTTTTCTTGCATTCGAGAATATTTTTTTTTCTCTCAACTAGACTTTCCAACGTTTCAACTTTGTTCTTTGTAAAATTTAGCTTACCATTTATTTTTTCTTTATCCATCCTTAATAGCGATTAATTAAAATGATATAATTAATACAAAAATTAATACGATATATAATGATCATATATGAGGAGAAGAAAAACAAACTTTAAAATTTTTTAACATATTATAATACTTATATAACCAAGATTATACACAAATAATAGGTAAAAGTTAACATAGAGACAACTATTATAACGCTATACCTAGAATTAGATGTTATTGTTATAACCCACATTTATAACTTATACTCCGAATTGCACTGTCTAAAAAATAAATGTGTATTTTAAGGCCGTGCCTTAAGATATAACATTTATCCCTTAAATAATTAAATATCATTTTTTTTATTCATTGATGACAATTTATTGTGAGTATATTATAATATTTAATATATATTATAATAAATACATTTAATAGTTGAGATATTTAGCTCATCAAGTATTGATGAGTACATCTGCAAGTGCTTAATTTTTTTTTTAAACATTAAATAATGAATTTATTTTGTTACTATCTTTATTGAATTAGTTATATAAACAATATATTTGTTCCAATTTTTCATTTCATTATATACTCATATATATATTGCTGTAAATCATTAATTTCTATTAAATAATTTTCTGAAATTAAATGTTCTAAACTCTATACTTTTTAAATGTAAATAAAAACAGTTTCCAAAATGTGTATAACTAATTATAATATTATTATTTGTGTATTTCCAGAGTCAATGAGAATTTTATTATATAGGTAGGTACTACCTAGAACCTTAGAACAAATAAAAAAATAATTTCAAGTTGGCAGAAACATCAAGAATACATAAGACCTAAATAACTGTAGGTGAATTAATGTAACATAAAAATAATTGTATTGCCTATAATATTCCAAAATGGGTAATGAGTAGGGAAGTATAAAATATATAGTATAGTATATAGTATATAAGTATATAGTAGGGAGTTATAGAAGCTAAATTAGACGAAATATATACAAAAAAATCTAAAATTGCAAACAAAAATATTATTAATATTATAAAAGATAATTAATGAACAAATTATTGTATAAATAGTTCATAATAGATATAAATAATAGATAATAACATATTTTTAAATTGAGTAGTTTTGAGTTTGTTTCCTTCAATCTTTGCAGTTTTTTATTTTTAAATGAAATTGGTCTGTTTTCAATATCTTTATCGTTAGAAGTTAGTAGAAAATACTCGTAATTTGATGATCGCTTATTAATGTACAGTATGCATAATATAGTGTGTTATTCCTAAGAATAAACCAGCTATTAATTTATCCAAGTTTGATATTATATTAAGTCCAGTGGTAATTGTAACGAAAATTATATTCCAGAATATATATACCTAGAAATGCAATGGTACAAAAAGATATAAATCAACCCCACATCTTTTGTAATCTGTTTTCAACTATCTTTCTAATTGTATCTTCATATACTAAACTTTGTAATCGCAATCCTTGGTCGACATAAGCATGGATTGTCTGGCAATATTTTTTTGGGCCATTTGAATTTCTTGTGGTAGGTAGTAATATATGTTTTTTGTATTGCTTCCATATTGTCATGAGAGTAAATTTTTGCTACCATCTTGAGCTATTCCATACCATTCTGAATCCAATCGAAATGCAGTTGGTAGGAACTCATTACAATCTATTTGACTTCCATAAGATTGTAAAATATTGGTTTTTGGGGCCATAAAATAAGTAAGTTTTATTATTATAGGATACTGGCAATTAATTATAGCATGCAGTCTGTTTAGCATAAACAAATGTTTAACAGGTCTGCATTTCATTAGGTAGGTAAATTGCTTCTACAGCCTTAATAACTGCGTATCCTGATTATTAAATAACTTACCGAAATTAAGCACGATTTATAATTGCTTTTACGCGTGTCAGCCTTTTGGAGAAGTTTTATTCTGGGTACTTCTTTTGTTGTTGGTGATGGTGGTGCTTCACAATATCCGACCTCTAAGTCACTAAACAATGTTACATTAAGCTTAGGACCACTACAATGATATGCTATAAAACCATTTGTAATTGATAATGTCAAAGCCAATATAAGTAATGTAAGTATTGTGTAAACTACCATCTTCTTGTATTTGTACATATTGAATAACAAAAACACATTTTATTTTATTAATTAAATAAATAAATAAATGTATGAAAAAAAACAAATTTTTGAAATGTAAAATGTTCAAAATTAAGTATGATTATATGATTATATATATATATATACATATAAACAAATAGTGTCTCACGAAGATCTGACAATTGCAATAACTTTTGTTCTGTTCAATATTTTTAAGTTTTTTTTTTTTTTTTTTTTTTATTATTTAGCAATAAATAAATTTGAATTTTAACAAACTTTAATAATTGTTTAAAATTTAATGATATAACCTAATTAATAGTTTTAAACACCAATAATTTTTTTTAAATTTACTTAAAAATGGCTATTTTAGATTATATGCAAAAATTAAAATTGTTATTAGATATTAGAACATAAGAATTGTAGTATAGAATTGTAGAATTCTAGTAATTATTACAAAAAACTTAAAAATAAACAACAGAACATAAGTCATTGCATTTGTCAGATTTTTATGAGACACTTTATATTATTAAAATTGTTTACTATACCTAAGTGTGTGTATTTAATTAAAAATGTATACAAAGTTTAAATATGTGTATAATATTATTAGTATTTCTTTTTAGATATTTATAATTATTTTTATTTTATGTTGTTAATATGCCTATATATATATAATAAATTATTATTGAATTGAACTACAAATATGTAAATAATATAAAACCTCCACTTACCTTTACGTTGTCTTGTACATATTTCAACCGACATAACCAGACAATTAAGACTTTGTGTTGCTACAGGCGATTAAGTGCACTACACACAACACAATTTTTCGAAACAATAAATGATATGTTCGATTCTGCTTATAGCAAAAACTTGTATGATGTAAATTCGAATAGACAGACACCCTACATAATTCTCAAGAATTAAAAAATTAAAAAATACTTTCACATTTTTTGAAAACGCTGTGAAAGTTAATTTAAACAATAAAAAATCAAGTATACCACCATGTTTTATTGGAATTAAATGGACAATAACAGCTCTTATAAATCTATATGAATAAGAAAAGTTATTAATAAAACAAAATCTATCAAATAAAAAATACTTTTTAATGATATATTAAACGAAAGATTAACACAAGATTCGTTAGAAAATTTGTTTTACGTAATTCAACAGAAGAACAGCTATAATAAAATCCAACTGCATGCACTTTTCATTGTGGTTTCGGATTTTAGCTCAATAAAATGTTCGAAAAGTTGTAATTGTGAAGAAGATAGTAATACTTTTTCAATATTAACACTGTATAGATGCAGTCATTTTTTAATAATGGAATATTGTTAATAATTAATCAAGTGTTATTATACCTACAAATTATCAAATGTATATACCTAATCTTAAAAAAACATAATTAGGTCTGTATAAAAGTGAGTGGTGACATAGAAAATATTTTTGAAATTAAAATAAACTGAAGTTTTATGCGATGAAGTAATTATTGGTATATAACAGAAAAACGTCTGTATCATTATAACCATACAAAGATCAAAAATCGTTCATTAATTAATTAAGCGTTTTTTTATACAAATAATGTATTCTTACTTACTTATAAGAATTGAAACAAAAATTAAATTTAAAACTGCATTTTATTTTTGGTTACTTGATTATTTATACAAATATTAATATTAAATTAACATTAAATAGGTTGTCAATATTTTCCAAAGTTGTTTAAGAAAATAATATGAATTTAATTACGAGTAGGTATAATCTTTCTTTGTATATTAGGTAGGTATATCACACATTATAACTTATTATTAATAATTATACCCATTCATAGTTTTTCCATTACTTATATTTCTTTTTAATAACAATGAGGTACAAGCATAAAATTCCCATCTGATATGTGTATAATAGGTTGACCATAATTTGCGTACCTAATAAAATATAAAATTACAATATCTATGCTGCGGTTACTCTATGGCATAGAACATAATATTATGTCTTTGGATATCCAAAAACTTTGAATATATTTCAGAAATTCTATGGATTTGTTCATTAATATAATTTGTTAAATAATAATAACAATTTTTATTCATTAATAAATTATCCAATCATTACTTTTGGTTAAAAATTGTGAGTATCTAGTATTCATATATACTATAAATTATCATAAATAAAAATTAACATAAAATAATGAACTTTTAACTACGTACACAAACATCAACAACCATTTTGTTATTTTCAGTGCCAACCAGAAACTTCATGATTTAATTCATTTTTTCGGGTATAATGAAAACTATTGAATAACTGAGCAAAAAAAAATACTTATCCTGTTTCGATGCGATGTGAAAAACCAAAGTAAGTATTTATGTACAAAAAAATCATGACTATACTATTTTTAATTTCAATATAGGTTTTATTAAATTAAATTGTGACTAGTGGCGTATTTTCGTTATATATGAGTAAATTTGAGATGATACAATAGAATAATATTAATATAGGCAGCTATAAAATATTTAACGCTCCAAACCATTTAAATGTATTGAAGTATAAAAGTATATTCAAATTGTTTTCAAATTTAATTTTTATTTATCAATAATTAGCCCCTAATACTTCCAGTTTTCAATTAATTAATTATAAACTGTATTTATATAAATTAATGTCACGAAAAAAAAATAGTTGCAATACACATTTAAATGGTTAATTCATCCATAAACCATGGTAGCTATACAGCTGAGTACAGAGATTATCTTATAACATGGTTAGACGTACTAAATGTATATAGTTAATGTAGTTGTGTTTATTTTAACTAAATAATACTGTTAAAAATTTTTAACCGTAAATTGTTCCAGAAAAATAGATAGGTATAGTCGTATCAATCTAATTATTAGATTTGATATAAAATTGTACACTGACTTGGAAAGTATATTCAACTACCTATATAATATAGATCTATTAAGAATACTTTTTAGTTTTTTCAACTTAATTATTGGATTTAATGTATTAATTTATATGTACTTTTCGTATAGTATAGGTACCTATATTGATAGTTAGCTAGTTTTTATGTGCAAGTAAATATTTTATTGTATACTAAATTAATTAATTATGTCCGACTTATTTATTTTTGATATATTGAACGATTTTAAAATATCTGATATTATATAAAAATTCGAATATTCATAATTTTTAAATTATTAAACACGTACCTATAGGTATGTATAATATACTATTATTACATAGTATTGCCAACTAAAAATATAGGTAATTAATTAATGAAATTATATGAAAAACAATACACATTATACACAGTTAGGTTACCTATCTATTATCTAATTGTATTTATTGTACAAGTCAAAAATGTATTAACTAACGAAAACACAATTATATAATTTTAAAACATATAGAGGAGGTACTTATAGTATGAAATCCATTAGATTTTGTATGAAAGCAGCATATATCATACATACTTACCTGTTTAATAATATATAATTAAAAAATGTAATGCGCCCGCAATGCAATAATTTTTACAATAATATTTTTATTCTGTTTTGTTGGAATAACAGTTTAATCTAAATGATTTATTTGAAAAAAATAAAATCATCTTATGACGAATTACAGTATAATAAACTCGAACTATTTTTCGCGTAAAATCTTAAATAAACATTTATGAGTTTCAATTTGTTTTCAAATACAGCTAAACTATTTAAAGTATGCTTATTTACCATAATTTTTCACTTTACATAGCCAAAAATGTTTTCAGCAGACTGTCGATGACTTGTGCATTTGCACATAAGAATATCTCATAATAATTGAATAAATACTAGTGTCCTTAGAAAAATAGATCGCTTTCGACCCTATGAAAAATCATGATTTCTATTAACAATTTTGTATAAAATTAATAATGAATATTATAATAATTAGTAAAATAAGAACATAAAAAAACATGTTTAAATATACTTTAAATATGTTTAGGTATGTAAATAAATATAAACCGATCAAGACTGTAAGAAAATAGAAGCATAAAAAAACATCCGTGGACACTGGTCATCGTTGTTTTTCTTCACTGCACTCGTCTATGTGTATTTCATCGATGTTTTTAATGGTAAACGTTTAATTTGATTCTATGTGAATATATTTATTTTATTATTTTACTAGTCTTTATTAATATTTATGAGTAGCTATTTGTGATTATATTAAATATGTTTATAAATATAAACTGTTCAATACTGCAAAACTTATACGATTAAAATCATTGTACATCATTCATTGTATTATTACGGTAGAATAAAGAAAAATAGTTAAATGATTGATCGATGGATATAGCATAAAGGTATATTTGTTTAACTTTGAATGACGAATGTATTTTTTATGTTTTATATTCATTATGCTAAAACATTTTTTTTTTTTTTTTTTACTGCAGTTTTGAACTTAATGATTGTTATATCTATTATTAGTTAACCACTTACAAATTATTTTAAACAACAAATTACTAATAAATTAAATTTATTTCTTTATATATTTATAGGAATTATATATACTTACATAGAAACAACGTAAAAACAAGTTAGACGATCTTACAACCACTTATAGAAATATGATTGCCAAATATTCTACAAGTACAAACAAAGTACGTAAAATTTTAAATAATTGTATGATAATAATTTATGCATAAAGGTCTTTTTGATTATATAAAATGCACCGGGAATATGGAAACGAGCAAAATATGATTGGTCTGGATACATTGTAAAAACATTTGACAAGATGAAGGAATGTCAGCCCATTTATCATAATATGGGATATCTACTGTGTAAGTACCTGCATATAAATACAAAATAATATTATACTTGTTTTAGTTTCAAAATGTACGCCTAAAAAAAAATTGCTAATTCTAAATATTTTTTATAATGTTCATGAAATTGTATCTGCTTGTGCATGATTTATTGGTAAAAGTATACATGTACGAATATACTTATATTGTTGGGCATTAACGAGTTAAACATTAAAATTAAGTTAATTTTAATAAGATTACTTAACGCGTTTCTTTTTTAAAATTAACTTTTAACTTAAAAAGTCACTTTTTTGAAAACTTAAAATCTTAACTTCATACAAAACTATCCAAATTTTCTGAATGAAATTTTTATTTTTAAGTATAGGAAATTTTACTAATTCTACAATTTAGATAAGTTTATATTATTATATTACCTATTATACTTTATATATAAATAGAATTAAGTACCTATATTATGAAAATTATAGTATAACTGTGGTACGTGGCTCTCATTATCTTCGTATTATTATTGTAATATTCTGATGTCATATAATATTGTTATTTTGGGAAATCATTTTCCAATCATCATAGTTCAAAATTGAGACGGGTACATGAAGATATGAGATAAATTTTAGTAAATAATCGTTTTATCAGCTAATACAACACAGGCCAGTTAGTTATTGTGTCGAAACTGTCGATATTTTCGTGTTGATCTATATTTTTAGTTAATTGTGTTTATCTAATATTTTATATATTTATTAATGATATAATTATATAATACTTACTGTCTGTTTAATAATAATATTAGTGATGAAAACAAAAATATAATATTGTAGCAACTAGCAGATAAGAGTTATTTAATATTTTTTTTATTGTTAATTACAAGTTTTAACTTATAACTTTTTAAGCTAAGTTACTATTTTTTTCAAAATTAAATTTTAACTTAAAATGTTAATAAAAAAATATATAAGATAATTTGAACTTAAATTAACATATTTTAAACTAACTTAACTTATTGAATTTAAAAAATTCGTAAACTTGCCCAGCCTTGCGAATATGTAGGTACATATAAGTATCGTTTGTTCACGTAAACTTTACCAATGATTATTTTATTGAAATCATATCATACTTAATTAAATATACAAAATATATTAATGACCATAATATGAGTGGTATAATAGGTATATAACTAACTGTTATTAAAAGTAGATATTTTTTGATATTTTGTGATATGATTTTACTAGTAAAAAGTGTTCGTAAATTGTATGTCATTTTTTTTTTTTTTTAAGTTTTTTAATTACTTAAATATCTAATTTGTATTATTAATAATCATTATTGTAAAATGTTATCATCTCTATGAGAATCTCACCAAGATATCCATCAATATATATATATTGAACTTTTTTAATTGAGTTTTTGTTATATTTAGAGTTAAAACACCTATTATACAATATAAATTTAAAAAAAATGTAATTATATTATTAGTACCTACCAATAATTTAAAAAAATTTAAAAATTAAACACTAAATAATATGTAACATCATTTTTAAATTATATTATACAAAAATATTCACGTTAAAAAAAAATCTAAACACGTTTTTATAACTTTTAACTGAACACAAAAATATATGGACGGTGTCCGTGTAAAAAGGAATAAGTACAAAACAATACTTTCGGAAAACTAAAAAGAACTGTCAAAAATATCAAATAGTTAAAATATTTTATCAATATTTTTGCTAATTAATGTACCTACAATTTTTGTTGATTTTTCATACCATTCGATGTAGATTATGAAATTCTACAATAATTTGCAATAACATTTTTTTTTTTTTAAATTAAATTATTCCATTTCACCTGGACACCGTCCATATAATGTCGTGTATTCGATCGCGTGTACCCAATTTTGTTTTTCATGTTAATTATTATTATAATATTTATATTATACTATGTTTGAATGTATATAGTGATTTGGGAGATTGACGGTGTTACGTTTAATCGTTCAAGAAAATGTCAAGGATGTGGAGAAAATTTGCCCGATTTCATGGATTTGATTCTAATGCATTACGGAAATACTCAACAGTATTGTTAAATGGTTAGTGGTATTATATTCTTCTTTTAGTAAACTGTTGTAATTAGTTTGTATAAACACTAGGAGAAGGCTGTGTTTATTAATGTTATAATAATGTTATATTCTATAACTCTCATGATCTATCCTGTAGTCTGCAGTTTTTATGTAGTATCTCTGTCAAAGACTGTTAACCTTTTCATCAGGTTATCTTATACCTAAATATTAAACAAAAATATTCTTAATTTTTAAATAAATATCTTAAAATAATCTAATAATATAAACCACGATTTACTGTACAGTTTGTTTATATAACTGTTAAAAAATTAGAAAAAACATTACCAAATAGAAAAATATGTAGGTAAGTACTTAATGTTAAAAAACTTATTTTGGCACTCGTTTTTTTCATATTTAATGATCACATTTTTTCCATGTCAAATTTCCAATAAATTTAATGTACTAATATTTTCCATGTAATCAATTCAATGTAGTCCTTTGTCTGTCAATTAATCTATTTTGTCCCATTAGGTAGGTAGTAAAATATATAATGGTTATATAAATTATTGAATTTCCACATATTTTGGATCAACCCCTCCACCCACAAGAAAAAAGTTGAAAATACGCCACTGTCAAAATAAAAGGGTTTAAACTTGAAAATTGATAATTCATTAAGTCTAATCTTAAAAAGTTGTTAATGAGAATGAAATTGAAAATCCCAAATTTTTATATTTTTCAAATAAAAAAAACAACTGTAGAATATTTTTAATATAATGTGATGTTAATTTCAGTATTATAAACATTATTAGAGTAGTTTGGATAATTACTTATATTTTTTTGTACAATAAGATTTTTTTTATTATATTGTTCAAGTAAAGTAGGTATTATTAATAAAATAAAAAATAACTTATATTTTGAATTTCCGAAAAGTATTCGGATATTCTTTTAATTAATTTTATTGCTTAATATTTGTATGTAGTTAATTTCGTTTCAGCTATATAATCTCTTAAAATTAGGTATTGATATAAATTAATATAATTTATTTTTAAACCAGTTGCTATTTGCAGGTACTAAAATATAAAAAGCAATATTATTTAACACTATATAATGTTAGATAATTTTTTGTCATATTGTGTCAATTTTCACACGGTAGACAAAATCTTGTTTACCTACTATTTAATTTACCACACGGTATTAGATGATTATGTAGTTCATTATTATTTGATAAAGTAGATATTAAAAAATAATTAATTCTTTCTTTTAAACAGCAAACTTAAAGTCCTTATGTATATTTATTTGACTAAATAAACATTATAAACACTATAAAATTAATTTTAGAAACATTTTAATATATTTTTAAAATAAAATTAATAAGACTTGCCATTTAAACAAACGTTAATAGTTAATTAGGGATACATTGGAAAGGATGAAAATGATGATGTTTTTAAAGCATTTTGTATCAAACGTTTCTTTATTATTTTGTCCCTAAGGCGGCGTCTTATATAGTATAGTATAGTTTTATATGTATTAAAATACATACTTATTTAATTTAATTCTGAACAATTAAAATTGTTCTGATGATTTATTATTTTCTTCTATAACTGGCCGGCATAAGTTTTCACATTTCATCACACTAGACTCGAAGTACAAAGATTTTTTTTACATTCCTAATTGCTATGTTTACTACCGACCATGTAAAGTTGAGTCCATTAGTCAGACCAAGAAATCTTGGTTACGAGAACCCTTCCTACATCCCTACTGTAGGGCAAAAAAGGACTTCGTCCTTGACCCGGTGTTTTTGTAGATACAGATAAACAATATAAAAAAATGGTCATATCTTTATATATTATACAAAAAGTCAGGGATAGAAAATGTTTTGAAAACAACATAATTAAAACGGAAAAAAATCAACCACGAAAATATTGAAAATCGAAAACAATAAAGGAAAAATGGAAAAATGAAATCGAAACAAACAAATAAAAATGCTTAATAATAATTAATAATATTAATTTTCAATAGAACTCAAATTGTGTGTATAGAATATTAATTGTTCTTAAAAATCTTTTAAAATTTAGATTTAGGTGTTAATTTTTAAGTATTATCCTTTTTATTATAAATAATCAAATTATTTTATAGCATAGAACATGTACATTATATATATTAGTTAGGTATTATTTATTGATTTAAATATTTTAAATTTATTTCCAATTTTTATATTTTTATAATATAATTTATTTTATAATTTTTAATTTTTATATTATAATATATAATTATCTGTGGTATAGTTGCAGGTTGTATATTTTTATGATCTAGTTTTTTATCATTCTCTTATTCTATAGCACAATTTAGAATTTTCAAAATTTTAATTTTTTAATTTTTTAATTGCTGTAACTTTTTTTGTTAGGTAATTTATATTTTTAAAAATCCCTATAATATCGTATATAAAATATGGTCTTCTATAAATTTGATAAAAGTATTTAAATTAGTTCTATATATATATATTATATATATATCTGCTTACGAAATTTCCGATTGGTCTTAATAAAATGTATTTTGTACATCAGGTCATGGAAGAATGATGATGTTGTTGACGAATGGTGCGGAAATGACAATATTCGTAACGGAGAAAAATGTATCTACCGATTTCGCCGATTTTTTTCTGCATGCCATGGAAATAACCAAGAGTGTCATCAAATGGATTAATGGTTAGTCGAAGGTCGTTTCAGTATATTGATTGTATAAATTTAGCAGTAGTTAGTTAGTTAGTTAGTATAAAGGAGTTCAAATTTAATTTTATTAAACACTAATTATTTGTGTTACCATTACACATTCTCTATATACTCTCTACATTTAATACATGTATTAAAAACTATATTTATTTTAATAATTATGTCGAAAATGAGTCACACAAAGTGTTTTCATAGGTCATAACACTAATTTTGGTATAATAAGTACTTACAACTTATCGTAATATATAATATATTTATATTATATATATATTATGTTAAAACTATATATTTCTACAAAAAACATTTTTGAGCAAAACCCCGTACTTTTACACACGAAAACTTGAACAAACACTAAAAATATAAATTTATATCAGAAAAGCGTACGTTGCATCGCAACTAGGTGCGAGTTCTTCGATGATACAACTTTCAGCGAGATAGCATTAAAAACGAAGTTTTCTGTACATTTGTAAGGTTCCTTTTAGTAAGTTAATAATATAATTATTTGTTAAATATGGCTGTACTTGAATATGTGGCCTACGGTGAACTTTATGGTCTCCGGTAAATTGTATTAATTACTGCAGGATATCTTTATATAAGTCGAAATACAATATTTGGTCTTTAGTTATGCATTTATATATGGTGTCAGCAGTTACTTTGTGATTTAAAGTCAAGCTTGGCTAGGTAGATGTTCCTCGGTGTTAGGGTATCCGTTCGGGGTTAGCACGGAGTCTACGGGCCACCGGCAGTCTCGTTCGGATGCCACTAACCCGATGTTCAATACCGTTTTATCGAGGAAACACTGAAAGATTACCGGTGTCCATAAATCCGGTGAGCGTAAGATAGGCTAAATATTGTATTTCGACTTAAAGATGATTTAATGTGTATAGATATTCTGTAAAAATATTACCGGAGACTTACAAAGATCACAGTGGCTGCATATTGAAATACAGTCATACATTTTAACAAACTATTATATTAAAGCCACGTTCACACGATGAAAGTAGCGCATGAGAGTAGCTGTCAAGATAATACTCTCCCAAAATCATGATAGACACTATGACACAATCATGAAAATGTGATAGTGCGAGAGTGACTATCATGACCTATAAAATATACGTAAATTATTAATATTATTGGAGAATAATATCGTGACAGCTACTCATATGCGCTACTAACACTGTGTGAACGTAGCATAATTTACTAAAACGAACCTTGCAATATATAGAAAATTTCGTTCTACGTGTTATCCCGACGAAATTAGTTTCATCGATTAACTCCTCGTAGTTGCTATATGCAACGTGAACGTTTTTGATACAAATTTATATTTTTAAGAGGTGTTTTAGGTGTTCACCTTTTCCTGTGTAAGAGTATGGGTGGCCTCAAAAATGTTTTTAAGAAATATATAGTTTTAATATTCAAAGATAAGTTGAAAATACTTACTATACGAAAATATGTGTAAAATGTCACATTGTGACATATATCACCGGGTGAGATATGTGACAATGTGACATTGACACATGGGAACACGTGACTTGATATAATTATTAAACGAAGAATAAATATAGTTTTAAATATGTCAGATAATTCTTAAATTAATGGCATCAATTGCAAACAGTAAATTAAAACTATTAAATTTAATTTGAATTTCTGTTCATCTTGTGTTATAGTCATATATAGTATAGTCATAGATAGTATATAGTCATAGGTAGTGAATACATATGTAGTTGTCGTAATTAGTATAGTCATAAGTAGAGGTGCATATACCAAAAAAATAATGAATAAATTTTATTTGCAACAAACCAAATTAAAAAAACTGTAGGATCCACATCCGTCCTGTCCAATTTTTTTTCAATTGAATTTCAAACATAAAATGTCTAAATCAAATTTTAATTCAAAACTTATGTACAAAATTCACATGTGTATTAAGTACATATTTTCAATTCTTTCTTTGTTAAATTTAATTAAAATGTCTTTCTCTATGGTCACATAAATTCATTTCTATACTCATCATAAATTACCTATAGGGAAAAATTTATTCTTAATTCGGTATATATGTTCTCATAACGATATAAGTATGAATACATTTTTTTTTGCATCTACCCAAATTGAAAAACCTGCGGGGTCCACACCCGTCCTGTCCAATTTTTTCTCAGTTAAATTTCAAACATAAAATTTCTAAATCAAATTTTAATTTGAAATATATGTACAAAATTCACATGTGTATTAAGTACATATATTTTCAATTCTTTCTTTGGTAAATTTAATTGAAATTTCTTTCTCAATGGCTATACAAAATCATTCCTACACTAATCCTAAATTACATCATTAGGGATAAATTTGTTTATTCTTTTTGTTTATGTAATTATAAGAATATAAGTATGAATAAATTTTTTTTGAATCTACCCATATTCAAAAAACGTGCTGGGTCCACACCCGTTCTGTCCAATTTTTTGTAAAATTAATTTTATAACTTTAATTTAGTGAATTAAATTTTAATCCAAAATGTAGGTATATATTACAATTTTGTATTAGGTTCCTATTTTTATATCTTTCTCGGGTACTTTTAATTGAAATTTGTTTCTCTATATCTATATAAAATCATTCTCACATTAATCCTAAACACTCTCAGTAGGAACAAATTCATTTATTCAAATAATATAGATACCTACACATAAATAAATTTGAATACATTTTATTGTCTCTACCCAAATTGAAAATCTTGTCGGATCCACAACCAGCCTTTCCAAATAGTTTTCATTTAAATTTACAAAAGTAATTTTCAATCTAACATATTGCTAGGTATATAATTCGAATTTATATTAGTTACCTATTTTCATTTCTTTCTCTATGGTCATATAAATTCATTCTTACACCAATAACAAATGACCTTAGTAGGTAAAAATTTATATTATATATTTATAAATATATTACATTATAATAAATATTTTTAAACGTAGGTATTCTATTATAATACTATAAAAGCAGATTTTTTTTATTCTTTTATACCTAATGTTGTGTCTACTGATTAGGTACTTATTAATTTCCGAGTCCTCCTTACCATTGAAAAATCCTACATACGCCAATGGTCGCCTTGTAATGATCATTATTTGTACATCATTGAACTATTAATTAGAACTGTAATAATCAAGGTGTAAATGGACCAACACAGGATTACACAATAAAGTTGATTGCAAGACTGAGAGTATTACCGTACAATTAATAAAATAATATATTATTGTATACATAATTACATTAATTCTATAATATTGTAAAGTTATTATATAGTTAATTTGTTGATCTACTGCGATATTATTTTGACAACAAATAATGTATTTTAATATAGTTAGCTATTTATTATTTCTTTTATTTTTTTCACTTCATTTAATTATTATTTACTATATTGTATCTTAAGTTTTTATTTGTATAGTGTATGCCTAGAAATAAGATAGGTACTTATAAAACAAATTTGCTTAATTTTTACTACTTTTAATATTAGTTGAATATTCGTATAAATACAATATTTATATTTTAAATAGAAAAATAGTTGTAGGTATGTGTTTAATATTTATTTATATACGTGTATCAAATTAAAAGTCAATAGTCAATATATTGAAAAAAAAAATCAATGTTCAAAAACAACACTGTGAACGCAAGTAAAATCTTGACTGAGTCTAAAAAATATATTCCTATAAGCATTTTTGTATTTTTAAAGTTAAATATGGATTGTTTAATGCCAACCTGTAGGATGTTAAAATAATCACCTATACATTTAAATGTTTTTAGATTAATTAAAACTGTCCAATTAAAAAAAAAAAAAATTTATATTTTTAGTATTTTGTATTTTGTTATATTTTTGTATTTTAGGTTAGGTATATCTGTGTAGGTACTTGTATTTGTAAAACGAAACCGTTTCGATGCTAACGCGATGTAGCATCTACTAATATAAATAATAATAATATTGTCAAATGTCGACAGAATATTACGAAAACGATTTCTAACATTAAATTCAATATTGTTCTTCGTATTATACAGGCGGTTGTGTAATGCGCGGAGGTTTGTCGGACGACGAAAACACCCGTTGATTTACGTTTCGTAGTCCAAAATATCAAAGATCGACCGTCGAAATATAACATATTATCATTATATTCAATTCATATATATTGTTAACTCTTATCGGGTGCATAGCCGTGCAATTTTCTATGCCGGTGTCCAATCTACAGTAATTATTATTATAATCAATATGTATTATTATTATACAATATTATATACCACCTAATCGTGTCCTTCTAACACCATGTCGTGTGTCTCGTGTGTCTTTTTAAATGTTCCGTTTGGTTGAAAATAGATAATAGTGATAATAATATCAGATAATAAGTAATAGTATCAGTAATAGATATATAGTGGTTTCATAGACTAATACTGGGTCGCATAAAAATCGTTTTGTAAATATTTAATAAATCATTAACTAATGGCTCGTTAAACAACACTTGACGGCTCGGTAAATCACTGTTTTGTTGCATAAAAAGTGTATAAATTTTATATTATGTTGTTATTCTGTGTTTTTATTTTACTGTGATATAGAATATGAAAATGATAACTGATCATTGATACCGCTTTTTAATCTGTCCTTAAAATTTACAGAGCCGAAATCGGGTGATTAACTAATGGACCGTAAAACTAATATTTAGCGGCTCTAGGTATATACATAATACATATTTTGTATAATGGTTGGTATTTTAATTAATAATATAATGCCTAATGAGAATCATAAATAATTTTCGAGTTGTCGAAGGATTTTTTCTTATCAAAATTATCGTTTGGCCAGATTTCTGGCAAAACACAGTATAGAAATATTTAACACGGGCTTCTATCTGCCATTAAATACAAAGAGAATAAATAGTCATACCATAATATTGTATTTATATAGTCATACTATTTTCAAAGTGATTTGTTTTTCATATTTGTATATAACTATTATTTGAAATTCTAAAATACTAATTTTATAGCAGAATTTTACTATGAAAATATTTACTACTCCATAAAGTTATGGTTCAAATTATGTAGTATTTTGTTTTTAATATACAATATATTATATTCTTTATATTTTTAGGAAAATACTTTTTCCAGGTTATTATTGTGTTTTAATTTCGAAAATATTGATGTGTTTCAATTGTATTTTCAACGAATTTAGAGTATAAGAACATTTATTTTTGATATATTTATAACCATCCCACTACACACTCATCATCTATCTGTATCATATTATCCGATTTTTTATTATTTTCGTGACACTGAAAAAACGTTTTTACCATGTATAGGTACCTATATTATTATTTATATTGACAATAGTTTATTAGGGTCTAGGGGGCGCTAAAAATAAACTTAGACGTATTATGTACATAATAGATAGAGTTTATATATTATGTATACATTGTAAATTTTGAGTCTATATTCTGGTCTTTGAATTTCCCGACGATATAAGATTATAACTGTTTCGTCAAAGGAATATTAGGTATACCTACTTGATATTATATGAATATATACGTCCAATATATTCATTTTATATTTTTAGGGCTTGTGATATTTCATTGTCATAATATATAATATACGTACAAGATTTTATATAATATAGGTATGTCAATTATAAGTTTTATTTATACATTTTGAAATCAAATAATATAATAACATCCGATTAAATAATGAAACGACGTGTACCTACTCGGAAAGTTTTGGTGCAGTAGGTAAGTATAAGTATATTGTATAGAACGAGAAAAGTGAATGGATTAACAGAGGGCCGTTCCTATAGCTGAATGTATAACCATTACCTAAATGACCGGTTTAAACCAAAAAAAAAAAAAAAAGTATACGCCCAGTATTGTAGAACAAATGGACGACAAGGCTCTTAGAATTAATCATATTAAAAAAAATTACCAACACATTATTTAGTTTACGCAAATATTATTCTGTCTAGCTTGCTTGCTCCTCAACTAAATCCATCATGATTGATTGACCTGGAAATGTACCCGAATAATATATATTCATATAACTGACGTACGTCCAGTCCATTTCTCTTATTTTCAATTCTTAAAAAAAATTTTTATTTATTTATTTTTGCAGTTTAAAACCGGAAAGGTTGTGTAAGTCCACTTTTACGATATCATTTTTTACATAAGTACCTACATCATATATTCTATTCGTTTATTATTTTAAGGACGTAAATTTCAATTTAATTACAAGATTTGCATAGGTCTATAATTAATTAAAATATAGAAAACGACTAGCTATTCCATATTACCTGTTTACTGTATAAAAAATATTGCAGACTACGCTCTGTCAAACGATTTATAATAAATATGAACCAGAAAAAACACCGTTTTATTCTATATTAATGGATAATCAGACAGCTGCGGCTGGTTTATGAATGAAACATGGTTTTTATAAAAATTTACGCGTTATTAAATCAATATTGGAATAATTTATATTATTTTTAAAACGGAATTGGGCTTAAAATCACCGCAGACTTTGCATTTAGGATTTAGTAAATTAATCAATGTCCAAACACCGGAGACACTTATGATTCTTTTATCTGTGTTTGTTCTCTCCGAAGGATTTAAAGAAAAGTTCAACAAATAATAATATGTCAGGATTAGCTAAAAGGACCACACGACAACTTTTAAAACTTATAATTTATCAAGAACGTTATATTTTGATTATGTTATTTATTTTGTGCTGTATAGAATATTTTATATATTTCCATTTTCTGCAACTATATAGTTGGTAAAAACATCATTCTGCCATTTTCTCCTCACTACTTCACCACCGCAATTGCGGTAATTAATTATTTAAAATATAATAATAAGTGAAATTATTAGTCATTATTATTGTACAATATTACAAAACTTCAAATGAATGCATAAAAATTATAATATGAAACTATAGAATGTATTCCAAAATATTACAATTATATATTTTTTTTTTGAATATTCATTTATACATATAATAAAACAATAGGCCCATAAACCCAAACAAAATAATGCAGGCTTGAAACCTATTAGTATTACATGATTAAACGTGTGCAGAATGCAGACCCATCAACGCTGTTTTTGGTAAAGTGCGTGACTTGCCAAAATTTTAATGACCAAGTACTATTATTTTGTATAAGGTATTTACATCATTAAAATAATTTGAATCCGAATAAATAATAGTAGTATAATCTATATTCTACAGTCTATACAACTTGGCAATATTTTACGAAGCGATCAGTTTTAGTTATTTTGACAAACTTTCTAAAAATCAATTTAAAAACATTAGAAATTTTGGAATCGGTATTAAAAAACACAAAAACTAAACATCTGAATTTCAATATATTATTATTCTTTAATTAGAAGAACAATAAGACGTGTGCAGAAGTTTTTATGAAATTTGTGAAATGTCACTTGCTTGCTATATCGCACTGCAATCGATAAACTTCATGTTTATTAAGTACTATCATTATTCATTGAGATATTTTTTGTATAATATAAATATATTTTTTTTTTTACATTATGTCGTTACTCGTTATTATACTTACAACACACATTTTAATAGAAATACAGTCTACTTACTTGTTTTTGGTACCTACATCATAAACTTTCAAAAAGAAAAAGAAAGATGGTAATTTTTCACAGGCGTAAGAGTAATTAGTTACTGGAACCTTAAACCTCGGTTTAGGTTCCGGTTCAGGTTCTTGAAAAATACAAATTTCAGTGTCGGTTCCGAATCCGGTTTTTAAATTTTCAATTGGGTTCCAAAACCGATGTATACCAGTTTTTAATTTATATGTTAAATTTTAACAGTAAGTTAATATCAGTATTTACCGGTTCTTAAAAATAAAATGAAAATAATATTAATATTTTTAATTAAATTCTTTCAAAAAATGTCGTTATAAATGTGTTAAATTGTCCATGCAATAAGAATTATAATAATTTATAATATGACTATGAAATTGACATTGGTATTAAATTGAAATTAATATTAATCATTTTAGATCATTTTTCACATGCAATATATTACAATTCAGCCTCTAGAGACAATGGGAGTTTTTAATCACACTATATTATTATTTCCAGATATTTAGTTAAATGTGCACCAAATTTGGTTTAAATTTTTCCTGGCGTTCCATGATTTTATGCTGGAACATATTATACACATACGTCTATTTTTATTTATATACCTATAGATTATTAAAATATGCTTTAATTTTTTAAATAATTATTATTAATTACCACAAATTACGTATAAGTTATTTCATATTATATTTAATTTAATATTAATAGAACCTAAAAATATTACATGAAAAACTTGAAATAGCATTTATAAACTTGTTTTATTTTTAAATGATATGTTTTCAAATAATATACATGATTTTTTTCATTTGAAATTATTCTCGAAAATTGTAGATTTCCTAATATTAAAATTATATATTCTTACATAATGATTATTATTAAACTACCTGTTGCTATTAGCATTGTTTAACCAAAGTTATCGCAAAAATCTAATCTTGTTCGTTTAAATTTGCTCATTAATATTGATTAGTCAATAATAGTTATTTTCAAATACACTCATAGAAATAGAACAATACTAATTTGATTAGAAAATAAAACGATAAAAACATGTTATTAAATTACTAAAAAGTACAAAAATAAAAATAATATTAAAATTATTTTCAGACAGACAGGCAACTAGTATGTTGGTAGTTTCATAATCCGAAATTTAGATTTTTTTCTAAGACTGTGATACAGTGGTTAAAGTGGAAAATAATTGCAGGGGGGACTAAAGCTAATGCAAAAAAAAAAAAAAACGTCTCTTGAACCATTAAACCTTATTCAATTTTACTTTGAATTTTTTTGGACACTATAAGAATCTCTTAAATAAGAACAGTAAAAAATCAAACTTTCATTAAAAATAATACGTAACTATTATATATAATACATTTTTGAAAATTTTTTATTTCATTTTTTAATATTATATACAAAACAACAAATTATTCTATTTCAGCTTTCAAATAAACATTTAGATCTATTGGTACTAATACTCTAGTATTCATAATTTATAACGTTATAAGTATAAAATTCTATGAAAAAATAAACATCAAATTCAGTTTTAAGAACACGCCAAGCCGTCCCCTTTCATCCTCCCACTTTAACCACTGCTGTGATATTAGTTAAATAAAAACAAATTTCAACTAATTAAAAATCTGCCGTAGATAGTTTTATTTACGTACACGATATTTTCCTTTATTAAAACGAAATTTTTGGAACCATTTTAGCATTAGACACTCACATGTTATATATAGAAATAATATAAAATATACATCGATAGTCCAGCATCTACACAATATATTATTTTCAAATAAGTTTCCTTTTTATAAATATCGGTAAATTGATGACTTGAAACCGAAATTAATCCATTTTATAATTTTTTAAATACATGTCGAACGTAATTTTGGAAAACTAATTTTTTACATTCAATTGATTGATTTTTTTTATGTACCATATTTTAAAACTGGAAATAATAGTGATGAATTAATTTGGTATCGTTATTGACTTGCAGGAAATCAAGCGATTCTAAATCAATATTATAAATTTAAAAATATTCTCTTAATAAATTGTGTAGGTATACCTACCGAATTACAACATTTTTGGTTCATAGCTTTCAATAAGAGGATAAATAAAAAATATACCTACGATATGTACTGAAGATTTATATTTTAATTTTATAATTTACATTTGCTTACATGTTAAAAGTATTTCGAAATATACATATAGAACTAGTTGGTATATAGAAAATGCGTGTGTTATTTTAAAAAAAAATGTACTTAAAGATTAATATACTGATAAAAAATAGTGTTGAAATAAATATAGGCACTACAGTTGAATTTGAATATTTTTTTTTTTTTTTTTTGACACATAAAATGCGTAATATTTTTAGACGATCGATAACGAAGCTGGTAATGATTTTGGCGATCCCAACGGTTTTCGGTATTTATTTGCAATGTTTTGCACGTCTATCATTCTATAATTAGATGATGATTTACTGACAAATGCCTCCAGTTTTTTTATTCGATCACAAATCTCGTGAATTATAGAGGCGCTGTACTTAGATCCTTGACCCAGTGATTCCATGTCCGAGAGGAATTTTTCACGATCTTCGATATCTGATATGACTGAAAGTATAAACAAATTTACTTTAATAATAATTATTATTTAAATTGTATAAATATAATATTTTTTCAATAATTTCTAACTATTAAAGCATAGAGATTAGAACTTTAGTCGTTTTTTTCTGATTCATTATTTAATTTTACAAAAATAATACTTTATCATTTCTAGTGTCAGCTCTATTTCTTGTTCTTAAAAAAAAACTATAATATTAAACACTTAAGAATTCTGGTTCGGCTTCTAATTAGAACAATTTTTTTAATAAAATGTAAATTCCACTAAATTAGCTATAATTTTTAACAGGTATATATTAAAGAATTGGGATTCCTTTAGATGTTCTTTAAATAATTACAATTTTAAATTCTGCGGTAGAATTTCTGGTTCCAGTTATTCAATTTTAATGTACGAGTAATTTAAAGAAATCTCAAATCAATGTATTTTAGGATATTTTTAAGGGTATTTTCTGTGTCCAATTGGACATCCAGTTAGCGTAGATGGATAGGTACCCAGTCGATAATGAAATATTCGACTCGCTGAATATTCCCTTCATTTCTGAAATATTTTGATGTATAGATATAACACTGAAATATGTAAGATACTTAAGATCCTAAGAAATATTGATTTATTCAGTAATAATATAATTGAACATAAAAATGATAATAAGTTACCTATATTGCCTAACCGTGGGAACTATTTATTCTATGTACGATGTAGACAAGAGTGGTGGACACATCAACTTTATTTTGTCTATGGAGGTATATAAACTAATATACCTAATAAAAAAAAACTCCATTGCTGTACTACACGTTTGGGTAACTGAAAACCTTTTCAATGGTATTTATCAAAACATAAATAAATACGTATTTGTTAAATAAAAACAAATTATTTTGTAGAAACTGGGTATTTATTTATATATATAAATAATTCTACAAGTAACTCAGTACCAAAATATGAAGCATCATCTGTTATAAAATGTTCTACATTTTTCAGTTTTCTAACATTTACTGTACATAATCATGGCTTGAATGCATGTATTTAAACCGTGTATAACTATGAGTATATGTGACTGAGAATTTGAAATATTAAAAATCGTACAATTAATGTACCTATCTATTTTCTATAATATGAAAAAAGTTATTTATTTTTTGCATATTAGTAATTAGAGTATAAATACAAATAAAGATGGATAAAAAAAAAGTAATGGTTCAATATTATCTTTTATTTAAATAAAAAAAAAAATCAAAACCGTGCATAAGCCAAAATAGCAATAATGAGATCTTAACCTAAGTAAATTAATTTTTCAATATTGGTATTCAAAGTAACCCCCCCCCCTCCTTAAACCCATCATAGCTAAAATTTAATTTGCCTTGACACGCAGTGAATATTCATTAAAAATGCCCCGAGGTATTTTAATAAGTAATTATAATTATGGAAACCCTATTGATGATTTTTTGAAAAATTAAAAAATATTGTGCTAACAACTGTAACATAAGAAATTGGAACATATTTAAAAATACCCAGTTTTTGAACCATTACTATATAGGTACATATAAAAAAAAAAAAAATGATCAATGTTTTTCTTTATACTAATTTTTTACTTTTATAAATATAACAAATTTTATAAGATATATTAACGATAAATATAATTAAAATTAAAAAAAAAACATAACAAAATGTTGCACTATTAATTATTGATATTATTTATTGATCACAAGTTGAAAATTAAAATAATAAAAGAATAAAATTAAAGTTTTCTAGTGATTTAAACTTAGATTTATTATTTTGTATCAATTCTAGGTATAATTAAAATTAAACCTTAACTAAATATAAAATATTAGATTGTAATACAATTTTTATGATAAAAATTGGGTTTAAATTTTTTTGTCATTAGAATGATAGAGCAAATAATTTGTTATTTATCTGAAATAAATGACCTGTTATAACCACTAACCAGTGTTTAGATGGAATGACGATTATTCATGAATATATAATAATAAAATAATAATGAAAATATCATAATAAATTGCATTCACTTTCATATTTGTGAACGTGTCGTAAACACCAATCCTTTCATGGAAATAGATTGCAAACTTAAACTTGAACGACGTTCATATTTTTAAAGAATTTAAATAACTTTCAGGCTATTTATGTTCAATGAAAATATATAAATATTTCACTGTAAACTCTATTTCATTTTTATCATTATAACAATTTTATTATAATACTCATAATTGCAATTGCATGGGACCCTCTTTATATCTGTAATGTTGTAGTGAATATAAGAAAAATGAATTGCTATACCATTAATAATTAATTAATTAAAATTGACAACCAGATAAACATATTTATTTTTTGTTTTAAACAACGTCAATGTTATTCGTTTTTTACGCATTAAATATAAACAGAATGAATTTAATTTTCCAGTGAACATTCCCAAAACTGATTAAAACTTCTACTATTACAATAGACAATATATGATAAGCAGGCGTATGGAAGAAATAACCAATTCTCCACTCGTCTGTTCCGTGAAATATCTGTAAAAATTGCTTCTATTGTCACGTTGGTGTTCTAAGTACCTATAACAACAACAATCAGAATATTCATAGGTAGGTTAAAATTTAAACCGTAAAACCGGATACGGATGAAGTTTTCCTTTCACTCGTTTGTATACTTTTCAGTTATCACATATTATTGTTTCAATAGAATTTAGGAAGACGCAATCCATTTAGTTAATTGTTTATAAAGTGTAATATTATATTATAGTAATATAGTTTGTACGTAATCAAAAAATTGAGGTAGGCATAAATAATAGATTTTTTTAAGTATTGAAACGTTCAAAACCGCTGCATAAAAAAATCTATTATTCGTTTTATTCTGTTTATCAGTATGGATAATACCTACGTATAAAGATAGATAACCAGTAAGTTTTAATTTTATAATAATACGTTTACAATATTAAATAACGTTCAAAAATATTTGAAATGTATTGTATATATTTCTATATACTAAATTTACTACCTACAAAATGTTTATTTTAATGTGTACCAATTAAACATGTTTACATATTATATTGTTTTTTAATATAATACGATAAGCCAAAAGCGGACTAAGCCCCATTAAAATTAACAATATTTTTTTTTAACATGTATAAGAATATTGATTAAAAATGACAAACTGAATCGAATGTAGAGTATTGTGTAACAATGATATTCTAGATAAAATGTATAAATAATAGTGTTTGTAATATATAGTATATAGTATATAGTATATATAATATGATATCGAATAGCTGATGCGAAAATTATGACGTTTGAAACCAAGCACACGAATCAGTACACTCTCGCATTCGCTTGTTATTAGAATGGATTTTTTGCAATATTTAGCAAAAAAAAATATATTGATTGTGTAAACAATTATAGTGAATTTTATTAGTGTGCAGTGCGGGTATTTTAATGGCATACAAGACGCAAAATGTATATTATTGATTTTGACGCATTTAACTATTAAAAAATTTATTGCGAAAACAGATTGCAATAATATTAATTATTCGTTGAGTTGCGGCGATTTTTAAATGTCATTGCGTCGGACCACACTATACGCGTGAGATACAGGGAAACCGCCACATATACATTTTTTTCCATATTTCAATGCTAAATTGTATTGCGTTTTAAACAAATTAAATGCATTTTTTCGTGTATTTCGTGGGAAATTCTTATACATAAGTGATTTATGGTACCTATACATTTTTTTTAAAATTTTTATACCAAATTTACTAGTTTAGAATATTGACATCAGCGGTCCCGAACCATTCGTCTGATTTCATATGCTATATGTCTAACGACGCATACTTATTAATGCCATTAAACACTGCAAAGTTTACTATACATGTTCCATTATCATTGGATATAAAATCATTATTATATGCATATCATATTGGCTTTTCCTGCTAATTATAGATCTGTGTTATTTCCCACGACAAATGTTTACATTCATATCTCCCAACATTACTATAATGCAATTTCGGGTATAAGTATCGTAAGTTCGTTCTATTTGCTCATAAAAAAAAAAAAAACTTCTTTGGTTAATGGCTTCAATGCGTTTGACTTTTGGTAATATTAAATCACTTATATGATAAACCGACTCCAAGTTCATGTCTGCCACTCAATCAACCACTATAGAAAATTGTTTCGCCTTTTATTTTATGGTGCCACTGCCTGGCTATCCCATTCCTCGCAGTGCTATTATGAGTAGGTCATATTTTATTATTTCTTCAATAATAGTTTACATTATTCATACCTTATAATGTGTCCTAATGTGCTATGTTCCAAACTACAAATTCCTAATTTTTCATTTACAGTTTTATTTAGTCGATCCTTATGGTTCAATTTCTAAAGCTAATTTGTAGGATTCTTAACCTGACTAGATGGTGTTCATCCTTCAGAGACTAGACCTTAATGTACACTTATCTGAGATGGTTCTTAACCCTTCAGGATACACCACCATGACAGGTTTAAACACCATTCAGAGTTACCTTCAGAAAATTGGTATACTACGCAGGATAGTGTAAGAAACAGATTACAGACATAATATGTGAAAAGTTACAAAATTGGGTCTATTAAAAAAAAAAATAATAAATATGCATACAGTGGAAGTCGGTCCATCATTTTTATCGGACTTCAGACAAAATTGCTATAGCTTACTGTAGTATTATATTTTATATTTGAAAGCAAAATAATTTTGAGGGAAGTTCAGAAGTATATTATTTTCCGGTTTATATAAATTTGTAGTCTCACCATCGGTAGTTTAGATTTACGTTTAAGAAAACTAAGAAAATTATGTTTTATTGGGAAAATCGAACTTTTGTAGCAGTTATTTCTAAAAATATAATTGTTCTTGGTTAGATTAAGATTATGATTTTTTTTTGTAGATATTAGATTTCAAATGCACAAATATGTTTTGAATTTTAATTCCAATACTATTTCGAGAAAGTAAAAATAAACATAATTTAAAACACGATAAAGACCTCGGAAAATAAAACATATTCTTATACCATGACTTAAAAATAATATATCGTTTATATTAAAAATGTATATGATTCATATGACGTATAATATATGTTGTTAACTTTAGACGACATCATAATATATATAATGGCGGGTTTCAACATTTGACTAAATCATAGAATATATAACATAATGATACGAATATTATTTACATATACCGGATCAGTCAGTAAAACATAGTAATATCATTATCAATATAATCATTCCATCTGAATACACAATTGATAATATATTATAATATGCATTTGGTTACTGCAGTCACTTTAATAATATAGATATATTTCAATTCAGCTATAATAATATGCATTACGTACTAATAAATTTAGTTTAAAATATTACAAGTACTTATACGTTTATCTCTGAATAAAATAATTTCAAATTTGATCATTCCAATAAGATATTAAAATAATTATCGAGATATTTGATTTTGAATGCATGATTTTGCTCTTTATTTTGAGAAAGTGACAATGTATATATTTTGTATGAATATTAACAATGGGTTAAGAGCTATATGCTAAAAAACTACATATATTATACGTAGTATATATTATAGATAATATATTACATATAAATACATTTTTCTAATAATTATATAAATCAAAATTAATACATTTTCTATATTATAGTATTAGAGCGTTTGGAAATATTATGCGTTATTTTATTTCCTTGATGAAAATATGTTTGTTGAAAACTGAACAATTTAAAATTCAAAGAGTCTTCATCTCATTATATGATCAAAGTTTTAAATAGAAACAATTGTTTAAAAGTACATAATAAAAGCTAAATATTTGAAGGGTTCGAATCGTATAATTAAATTTATCTGAAAATTTGAAAAACATTAAAGCTTCCATTCGTGACCATACCTTTGACCATCCAAATGGAAAAAAAGAGGAAGTGCTTCTGGTTTAATTTTACTGATTCTTTCAAGAAATTAATTTCCAAAATAATATATATATATATATATATATACACGAAAAACAAAGAGAAAATAAACGCTTGTAATGAGTTTGTTACTTTATATAAGTGCAAAAGTTTCACTTTCGAACAAACGTGTCTATTGATTTGTGCTGAAAGCTTGGTTTACGTACTGACCAGGCGTACCTATAGTTTTTCACCCAAATCAAAACGCACGTTAAACGGTCGGTTACCGCGATTACACATAAATTCACTAACAACCAGGTATACCATACAGGATATTATCTATATTGCCTATATTTTCTGAATTCAATCCAAAATATTGGTCGATTTATTTTTTACGATTACAGTTTTTCGATAAAAGTTTATTCGACTGCAATTTTGCGATCCAGTGAATACTCCGACATTTTAATCGAATATCAAAAATCGTAAATAGAATTAAAAAAATAAACCAAGAGTTTGAACTGCTATATATGTATCATCATTATACCTATATATGAAGGGTTTTCTTTAATAGTGAGCCAGGCTAAATCTCGAGAAAAATGTTAAGAATTTTTGCAACATTTTTCTTCAGAACGTATATTGATTACTAAATTCTCTAGATATACGTCATAATTATAAAATATTTCTCGCCCTCCCTCGTTTTTTAATATTTTTTTTTTTTTATTTAATAAACTCTTGAAAAAAATATATTTTTTCGAGAAATGAGTTATGTTTGTTTTTAAATTCCTATTAATATTTCCCGAGTAATAAATATTTAAATTTGAGACGGTGCCACACTCACAGTTTCTATTTTCGTCTTAACTAACTGATAATATAAGAAATTTACATTCGGCATTGTAATTATAGATTCGTAATTTATATAATATTAAAGTAAATTTACCTATAATAAAATGTTTAAACGATAATATTATCTATGCTCTACTCTTATTTCCCCTGTAATTTTAATTTTAAAAATAGATGTAATTATATATTTTTAAATCACAATAATTAAAATATATATTTTTCTCTATTAAATTATTTGAAAAAATCGATTCCAATTCGGTCATATATAATATTCTCATCCAGAATATTATAATATTATTATAATTAATATTAAATATTAAATTTATTATTATATTCTCATCTTTCTCATTTGGAAATAAGTACATTTCTTTTAATATTAGAAATGACGAAGTTTTAATAAGAATGACGAACGTATATATAAAAAATTATATAAATATTATATAAAAATGAGAATAGTTTGATAAATTATTTGATAAATAGGTTGGTATATTAAGTAAAACAAAACGATAGCAAAATATTATTATTCAATTTTATGGAACATTTTGTCTAAAAAATATATTGACTTTTCTATACCTACCTTCCTATTCATTAAAAATGTTCTGTAACATATTATAATATATTAGTTATTTACAAGATAAGGATATTTTTAGATAAGAATATTTTATCTAAATATAGATAATTTAAATAAAGTATACATTTATCTATATAAGATAAGTAATTATAAATAATTACATGATAATTATTATAAATTTAGATAATTACATGGAGTATACTGATCGACAAGCGAATATTGTGCTTTAATCCACAGCTGACTGGATTTGGTTTGTAAAATTGTATTAAAAATGAATAAATATCATCCGCGGTGTACCAACAAAAATGACACGATGAATTATAAACTCCGGTCATGTATTTTATGATATAACATGGAGTAAATTGTCAAATAAACTAGGTATCAGAAACTTTTTTAGGATAGGTGCATATTTTCGAATATATTGGAAATAAATAATCGTAATCCGATAGAAATCCATTTTCAATAGAATGTGATAACTATTATGTTACATACTATATATTACTGATGATAACATATAGGCAGTGGGCACATTGTGAGTGTGAGCCATACGATTCAGAAATTTGATAAATATATATAAATAAATGTCTCAAGAATATGAGTTCAAGACAAATATACCTGGTGACGTATATACCTTTATATACATATCGTTATGAGTGGTATTTTTTTTTTTTTCATAGCTGAACAATAAATGGGAATTTTCACAAAATTAAAAATACTCATTTTTTTATTTTAGACTGAGTAGATAGTAAGGGAACTATACTGAGTATAGTGATTTGATAGTAATGTTTTATTTTGTTTATCCGTAAGCAACTTTTTGCTCGAAAGCACGGACTAAGATACTATGGACTGGTATCGAAAGATATATTAGCGGAACCAAAATGTTTCTTAATGGCGGGCGTAAGAAAATCTAGCAAAACTTTCGCCATCTATGAGCAAAAATAACATTACTGGTAAATTGATATTATTATAATCACGAGACTAGTATCTCATAGCGTTTTCCATCTATTGTATTTGTTTACACTACACTAGTGTAGACTGTATCACACTACACGCGTGCAATAACAAAAG
>JAIPRL010003654.1:18191-44899 GCA_025469235.1 Pemphigus obesinymphae | reverse complement strand
TTCGTCGTTCTATTAATAATTGAGCTATATATGACATAAATAAAAAAGTTAAAAATGGAAGAGAATGTTGAAAATATTAGATTGAAAAACGAGTTCGTAGTTAGTTCCAAACACTGCTTTTATTATACTCATTATATATCTGCTACATAATATTCAATACTTGGTTTAAAATTCAAAATTGGTACATATATATATTATTTAATGGTTATAAATAATACCTAATACAAGTTCAGAAAGACCATTCTGTGAGCGTGCTAAATTCCCGGTTTTTAAACGTATTTTAAACAATAAACAATAATAATTCCATAAACAATTTCTTTAATCTACTATAATACTTATACTAATAATATGTAGAAACCTAAAACTAATAAAAAAAAAAAAATACTAAATATAATGAATATTGATGTTGGTAACCAGTAACCACAGCAATGAAAATTTTAAAGATAAACAGCTCTTCGAGCGTCATAGATTTTCCGTTTTCTGTCTCCCTTCATTCTTTTTTTCTTTTACTGGCTTTTATGAATCTACAAGAGTTTTCGCTGCCCTCACTACTTCCCTCCATTTTACCCGGTCCTTGATCCAATTTCTCCATTTGTGTATTTCCAAATCCTTTACGACCACATCCAGCCATCATTTCTATACTTCTCTCGGTTTCTCTTTTTTTCTAGTTTCCAACTCATAACCGTTTTAATGCGTTTTCATCGTTTCTGCGCATTATGTGCCAGTGCCATTATGACATTTAACCCTTTATTTCTAATTCCTAATTCCTCTTGTACTTCCCTGCCTTCTCCACATTTTTGTACAAGGCCGCAAATCACCCATCAGATTCTAGTTTCAAAACTTCTGAGTCTATTACATCCTACTGTGCTGGTAATTATCCGTGCCTATGATATTAGTAAGCATGGCCCTTATTATTGACGTATACAATCTAATCTTAAATTTGTTTGTAGAAATATTTGACTTGAGAAATTATTCAGAGAGTGCGAAAGACGCTCTCTCAGCCTTCGCTATGCGCACATCTATTTATAGGGCCCAATCATTGCTCGTTATAGCATCACGCCAATGTATTGTAATTCGTTTACTTCTGTATCACTTACGTCAGCTCAGGAACAACCCGAAGAAATATAATTTTTTTTTTTTTTTTGAGGGGATTGTGTTTTGAAAATACCAACAAAATACCACATTTTTGAAATGTAAATAAATTCTAAAACCTCCATCAAAAAAAAAAAAAAAAGGTTATCGACTTTCTCTGTTTTTGCCGACTATTTTCCGTCAGCTTCAGTATTCAATAGTTCCATATAATTTTGGGTTTCTCCAGTTATTTTCAATTTTATTTTTTCCGCTATAACAGATGTGTTGTGAAAATATTGTGTTATTGGAGGGAAGTCGCTCAAAAACATTTTAATTAAATACTCGGAAGACTTCCCCTGAGAATTTTTAATATTTCCTACATTAGTACACATATACAGTGTGGTCGCGCCGCTTATTGGACTCGCTTTGGGATCAGATCATTTGAGTCCATTAACCGAATGAGTCTCGTTCGAAAATCCCAGACTCGGAATACCAGTGTTCGACGACGTCCTGTGGTGACCATAGAGTGTTTCCAAATTCTAACGATATTTAAAACGACTAACACGAGAGGGATTAACGTTATAACGAGTATTTTTTTTTTTTTTCTAGACGCATTGATATAGAGCATAAATGTACACATAAAATATAATCGTACCTACTCGGTTATATAATATAACACGTTATTATGTAGTAATGTACCCTATTTATGCGTTTTTATAAATATGATTCTTTAAAATATAAAATTATTGTAATCACGATTTTATTTTTATACGCCTCATTAATTATATTTGATTACTTGCGTGTTCATATAACATTTTAATTAAAAAACATCCACAATTGCTCCTTGAATTTCATATATATATATATATAAATTATAATAATAATATCACGCACCAGATAAATATATAAGGGGATTCACCCGTACATATAGGTAAGTACTATCATTAAATTAACCAACGGTACTATATAATATAAATATATTATATAATACGCATTTTTTTTTTTTTTTACATTTAAGTGGTTTTAAAGCCATAACGCATCTATTTTTAATTTATACGGTCTGTAAATGACAATAGGTAAAATGACAAACGCGTTAGGATCTTACAATTTTCTAATTATTCAACTCATTATTGAAGACATCCATATAACATATTATGTAATAATTAACCTTAAAATATTAAATTAGATTTAATTATTAATGTTGCGAAAACCCCGGACGAGTCTGTCTCGTTGTTAATGTCGTTCTCTATCGCATTTGCCTATAACAAGTTGTTCAAACTTAAAAATAATTTTTTCGATGCCTTTTCAGCTTTTCATATTATGATTTGTGCAAACATATTTTTATAATTGGCCATTAAGCATACTAAAAACTGAAAAGCGTTGGTGCGGAAGTCCATGGACTACAAATATATACCTACTGTCTAATTGTATAGGTAACTTTAAATACCTACACAAAAATATACTATTTTATAATAAATTTTCCCCTTAGAATTCTCTTTTTAAAATCTCAATTACCTACATTATAGTATTAAAAATTATTCTACATAGTCTATTGGCCATATTATTATCATCATTTTCAACATCAAAATATTTTAACAAATTATGCTTTTTATACGGCTCATACACCTCTATGAATCATAAAATTATAAATATATCCAAGTGTAAAACTAAAAAGCATAAACATATTTTTGTGCATATTAAATGAAATTCAATTTTACAATCTCTTAAGAGGATGTCAGCGTAAATAAATTTTCAATGAAATACTCACGTTAGTATAAGTTAAGTTATTTATTTATTTTTTTTTTTTTTTTTTTTATGAGTCAATACACCTGTCAAAATTTCTTGTTGCTCTTTTTATTAATTCTGCTATGCCTCTGTTCTTTTCAAAGATAAATTTCTCATTTTTGCTGATGATATGAAACTATATCGTCGTTTAAACTCCCTTTCTGACTGCCTTCTGTTGCAGGCTGATTTTGACCGATTGGTAACCTGGGGTGAATCTCTCAATATCTAGAAATGCTCAGTTATGACTTTTTCCCAAATCCCAAATCCATTCCTCTATCACTTTCCCTTATTCCATTAATGCTATTTCAATTAAATCCGCCGGCAACTCCAATTGTGATCTTGGGTTCACTGTCACAAAAAATCTCTACTCTTTGTTTCATATTGATGTAACCTGCTGCAAAGCACTTATTACACTCTTCAACTTCGTTAGCCGTATATTCCAAGATTTTCGCCTACAATTCGCCTCTCAAATCCCTTTATTATTCTCTTATTCACCCCATTCTTGAGTATGGTTCTGTCCTCTGGAATACCAATACATCTGTTGCTAGCAACATGATCGAGCTGGTCCAAAGGACACTCCTTCGCATGGTCGCTTTCTGACTCAACATTCCTTGTCCTCCTCGTGATTATACTCCTGTCTTGACTGCGTTAGGCCTTTCTAGTCTTGCGAATCGAAGGCATTAGGTAAATCTTCTCTTCCTCGCCAAACTCTTATCTAATCAAATTGATTCCCCTTCTCTACTTTCAGTTATAAATTTCCGTGTCCTTTTACATCACACTCGATCTTGTGCTCCCTTTCACATTCCTCACTTGATATTGGTATTGATATTTATTATTATTTCAAAGGACAAAAAACGAAATACAATTTATAATATTAAATAAAATACAAGAAAAAGTTGGTCTCCAAAAGCCTGAAACTTGTGGAGGAAACAAGAATTCATAACGTTTACAATGATCTTAAATCAAATACATAAAATATAAGCGAGAAATAATAATATATGTTACAAAAGGAAAAGAAAAAAAGAAAAAGAAAAATATTAATTAGGTACAAAACAAAATATAATAGATTAATAAATTTACGATTATAGTTAATGTTTTATGTAGGTACATGAAATGAATTAAAGATAAGTTTTTTCAAAAAACCGACATTCTTATTTTATAATTGATATACTTCTTATATAAATTGAAGGTATGGAAATTATATATACTTAACATCCAATTTCCTTTCAAATGCCCCCATGGTACGTCTTCCTCGCTTTGCAAATATCGATCTCGATTTCTCGCTATTTTAATTAATTGTACATAATTATTATGTTATTTTTCTATTTATATAATATTTTTAATTTTATTTTTCTGTTTATTATAACGCATTATATGCCATATATATTATATCTTATTGTTAATAAATATTGTTCAATTGGACTTCGTCGTCCGTTATGTTAATAAAATAAAATAAATATGTAAAATAAAATATACCTAACATTTTAGATATACAGGTATAATTAAGTACATATCTATTATTTTTTTTTTAGGAAATACTGTTATTTTTAACTTGAAGTATTTTTAAATTATTTAACATCATTGACATAATATTATGGAAAATACTACAATGTACCTATTTATAATAATTATTATTAAAATTAACAACAAATAGATTCATAAAAATGTTTAATTTTCTTCAAATTTTAACAAATGAAAATTTATAATTACAAATTAGTACTTACCAAATATTATTTATTGATGGAAAATCTAATATATTCCTGAATTTATATAACGAAAATATTATTATATAATATATGAGTATTCTTGTTTTATTTATATTTTCGGGAAATAAATTATTCTTATAATATATTAAACATTATTCGACCATATAAAAAACATAAAATACATACCATACATAAAACCATTTTTTATTGTTGTGTAATTGCCATGATTGTTAAAAAAAACATGCCCACGCAAAATTACAATTACCTACCTACTCGTTTCCTAGTGGTTTAAGAGCAAAAACACCTAATATAAAATCGAAAGTTACATTTTGGAGTGAATGTCGTATCGTTTTTTCAATAAACTAAATATTTTTTTTATTTCTTTTTTTAAACGCCTGTTTAATTTTAATCAATTTCAATTATTATATCAGCTAGAATAATAGCCGAAATATATTTTTCATATCAATAAAAAGCTGACAACATTTTCTACATTTTGATAGAACTATTTTTGTTTGATGTTAATATTTTATTATTTATAAGCAATTGAAAATTGTAAAATTTCTACTTTTTCAAGGATCGACCATTGCAAGTGTAAAATACTTACTAAAATATCCTCAGACAAAAGTTAGAAAAAATTCTATTATTTTATTTGTGCCAATATTAATGACTTCAATGATCATTCAGAAGCCATAAAACTTGAAGTACGAAGGAATGTATAATAATATGTTTTTTTTTAAACAAATATCACGATTACAGAAAAATAAAAAGTGATAATAAGTACCCACTAATACGGGAATATTTTAAAATTACTTTTGACAATAGTTTTGTGCCTATATATACCTTTTTTTTTTTTTTTTTGTTATAGTAATGTAGTGTAATCACGATATTTTTTTTAAAAAATATGTCAATTTAGATTGTAAATAAATGACTCCAGATTGATTTTAGAGCTGAAAAACCTGTATTATTAACATTGTTTTAAACAAAATTCACATAGGTATACGAGTGCACTTCGGAGCTATTTTTCAATATTCCAAATACGACGTGAAATATATTACTTACCTAGGTACTGTAGTAAACTACCTACCTTTTTTTAACATAGGTACTTAAACAACTGTAATTCTTTTGGAAATTAATCTTTCGGGAAAAAGTTCGGAAGTGCCATCAAAAATGTTAGGTACCTACCTGTTTTGTTATTGTTTATTGTGATAATAGGTGATCCGGCTCTAAATTCAATTGGATGAAAGTTATTTTAAATCGGCGTGAACGTGTTTTATAGCAGGTATAGGATGGGTGACGTGGATGCGTTTTATTTGTATAGAATCGTAGACACGTACGTATCTAGTCTTTTCAGCTCCGTACTGAAACCGCCACGGCTCCCTGAGCTGAACTTATTATACCGTTTGTCACCGACTCATTCAATCTTATCATCTTATCGCAAGTTATAATTTATATCGCACCATATATATGCGCAAGTATAGAGATGGAATCTAAAAAGTGTTGTTGATGCTCTCAGATGCTGCACCATATATATATATATATATGGTGAAAACTGGACGGCCATTAAAAATATTTTACGCCGATTCAAACCACGTGACATGTGTAGCTCACGTGTTTATAATAGGGTCGCAGAGAATGTAATCAGAGAAATGTATCCAGACGTAAATTAATTAATTAATAATAGAAAAAAAGTATTTTTAAAAGCTCCGTACTGTGTTCAAGTGTACAAAGAAATATTACCTGCGATATTCCATCCGCATTACCCCCAGAACCAGTGTTGACGACGAGTTGGGGAACTTGGTCGGAAGCTGCTGTTTTAAATTGTAATAATTTCCAAGGTTTAAAAAAAGTTATATAGAAGAATTGAGTAAACAAAAGTCTCCCAGTCAGTCTTTACTTAAATGCAAAACAGTTCTTGATTTAAAAACTGTAGAAAATAAACAAATGTTTATTATTAAGATTCATTTTCTTATGCTTTTAACAGCCATCAAAAATTTAGAAAAGTCAAATGTGACGCTTGTTGATTCGATAAATCTCATTGAAAACACAAATGTTAAACTTCAAAAAATACCTGGAGAAAATGGAGAAAGAATAAAAATGAAAATTGATCAATTTCAACAAAAAAATCAGTGGTTCGTAATTTCAAAGAACGTAGCAAAAGTTTTGAAGGGAAATAATGAAATACAAATCGTAGATAATTTTTCACCTACTATATATAGTAACTGATTTGCAGTATATGCTCCTGCTGTGACTTCAGTAGATGTTGAACAGTACATATAAAAACATATTACCGCAGATCGCCGTACGAAAATGACGTCAGACCATATGGAACATACCTAGTTGTTAACTGTTTCCAAAAATGAAAAAAGAGAATTTTCTTAATTAAAAATATGTCATTATAAATTATAATTTATAATATAGGTATTGTTTATTTAAATAAAAGAAACAAAATTTTTCAGTAAATAGGTATATAGAATTGTCACATTAATTGACCTTTAAACATCAGTTAGATTAAGGTTTTTTTGCATGTAAAAGCATATTTTGAATTTAGGAGAATACATTACTGTAGAAGCATATATTTTGCATATTTAACTACAATTTTTAAAGAATATTAGAAAATATTATCAATTTTTTAGGAGAATATTAGCATCTGCAGATTTTGGCTGTTTTAAGAGAATATTATTCCGACCACTATAGTTATTACCTATATATACCATATATTACCATATATATAGGTACCTATGTGACTTTTTGTATTTTTGTTATTTTAGTTTTACCAGACATACAAGCTTGCATATGATTTCGTGCCATATATGCAGCGAAAATTCTAACTAGTCCTATAATAGGCACCTACCTAGCAAACGATTTATTTTTTTTATTACAATGTCACATACCTATATATAGGAATGATCAGAATGATCGATGGGAGAAATATGAGAAAACCTTGGATATTATAATTTTTTGATAAAAGAATATATGAAAAACAATTTAATATAAATTTAAGTACTTACCTATTTATTTATTTTTATTTGTTATTAATTAACACATTATATGCTATTAAACACATTCATTGCATACAAATCGAGAATAAGTTTTAAGTGCAGTTTAAGTACAATTTACTAGATCTTTGTACAGTTGCACACACCTAAGATTCAATTGTTACATGTGTAAGATATGTACCTACCTAGGTACTTATTTCCTCAGAAGTAAATGTGATTAGTATGGTACTTTTAACAGGTTATTTGCTACTTTTTCGTTTAACACATTAAACCGGGAAAATATAACAAGTTATTTCCTCGTAATTCTGAAAAATAGGAGTATAAAAATGTGAAATTTTCACAGAATAGGTAGTATTTTACTATTATAATATCTGTATATTACGCTATACATTTTCAAAAACATTTTACAAATTTGTTCATTAGAAGAAATTATTGCTTTTCAACATAATAATATCCGTCAGTACCCAACCCACGAACTGCCTCCATCCTTTACTGGCTTTTTTTTTTTTGTTTTGCTCATCAACTAAAAGGAGCCAAAAAAAAAATTGGGCCCCCAGTAGGAAAAATCCTAATAGTCCACATACCTGTATATTTAATATTTATAATAGTTTATTAATCTTTAAGGTTGTAATATGTTGGTAAAATATTAATATAATATTAGATACCTACCTATTACAATAAATTAAACTTAATCCACACATCGTTAAGTCATTGGGAATACTTCCCGGAGGGAATATGCGAACACAACCGGTTTCAACTGGTCGACCGGGTAAACTTCAATTTAATGGAATGTAATTCTAAATTCTAAATTCCATACAATTATACAAATTTGTAATTAAAAATTTCTTTGGGGTGCTAATTTTAAAACTGGGAGAAAGCACCTCCCCTAGTTACGCTACTATATCGCACACATATATAATATACCTATTATAATGATAAAATACAACTTTTTTTAATTAAATTTAATACGACGAGCACAATTTTTACTACAGTCCTACTATTTACAAATACTTTGAATGAAGTGCGAAGACAACCTAAGTCATTAATTAAGTACCTACTTATTCCTACATATACTGAACCAAATTTAACCCGAGTTTTGCTGGCCAGCATTTTAACTCTTGAGAGTTACCTACTGGCTAAATGCTTAATATTCAATTATATTTGGGGTTTTTCCTGCATACCCCATTCCCATGTATTATTAATTTACTAATTATTATTCTTTAAATTCAAGCTGCTAAAGTGCTAATATTCAAGATATGGCCATATGGGTAATGTGTAAAAATCCCAAGTAGGTATGTTTTAAAAATATTTGAACTAAATGAGTTTAAGACTCTTTTTCATTTAGCCATTAAAATGGCTAAAGCATCTGATGCCGATGTAGCAAATAAATGACAGCAACCAAAGTAAACTAAATTATTTATCTCTTAAGATTAATGAAACAATAAATATATTATTATTATAGAATGTTATTGAATTAAAAGACAAAGAAACTGAACATTTGAAACAAGAACTCTTGAAGCTCCAAAACAAAATTTCATACAAAAACAATGAATTAGAAAAGTTACAATCGTCTGTTACTATTTTGGGTCGGTCACCCTAGTCATACACTTCCACTTAACTCTCCACTTATCTCCCGCATCTTTTCACTTAACCCAGCCTTTCTCATATTTCCTTTGCCATCACATATTCACATCCTCCCACCTCTTTTTCGGGCTTCCTCTCCCCTCTTTCTTATCAACATACATTTCCTTTACTAATCTTACTGCCTCAATCTCTTCCCTAATACATACCCTTTATACTTCCCTCCCTAATACATACCTATCGAAGCTACTCCTATACCTACTACCTCTTATACTCATTACCTACTTATTTTGTCCTCACTAGTCATTCCACTCATCCACTTTAACATTCTTATCTCTGCTACACTCATTCTCTGTTCTATATTCCTATTTACTGCCCAACATTCTGTTAAATACATCATTGCAGATTAGGTTAAGGATTCTTTTGTCATACAAAATACCTAATGATTCTCTCCACTTTATCCATTCACACTTGATCCTGTGTTTCATATTCTCTTCGAAGCCCGCCTCATTATCTTTCTGTACAACTTACCCTATAAATACTTGAACCAATCATCCTTTACCACTACATCCCCACTCTTCAAGTCTACCATTTATTTCCTCAGAAATCTCTTCAATCAGCAGTATATCATCTGATAACAGCTTGCACCATGGTACCTCACCCTGTATATCCTTTGTTATTTCATTCATTACCAGGGAAAATAAGTAAGGAGTCAAAACCGAACCCTGATATACTTCCACAGACTTCTCACTCTTATACCTGCCCCTTTCATAAGTTTTCAATTACGTTCACAGACACCTTTGGTAATCTTTATTAATCTTCATTAATGACCACTTCAAGACCTCCCTAAGAACCCTATAATAGGCCATCTCTAGATCAATAAATACCACACACAATTTCCTTTTCCTTTCTCTGTACTTCTCTACAATCCGTCTTCCACAAAATATTAGCTCCATTGTTGGCCTCCCAGGCATTACCCAAATTAATTTCTATTAACAATTTTCTCACTTCTTACCCCTTTATCTATTATCTTCTCAAAAATTATTATACTATAGCTCATAAGTTTATCTACTCTTCCTCCAAGCTTCCAGAATTTTTCTCCAACTAGTACCTTATTAAAGAACATTATCCATTCTATACATAAACTTCCTAATACTTTCCATACTACTACTGGTAATCCATCCAGTCCCACCACTTTCTTATTTTTAATTTTTCTAACAGCGCTCCACACTTCCTCTTCCCTTATTAAATCCACTATACCCAAATTCCACTCAACTCGATCAATTGCCTCTCTCCGAAATTATTCCTAAAAAAAATAGAAAAACTTAGATTTATCAACCCTTAAAATGGTCTCTGTATTTCCATAAATTAACAGTGTTAAACTAGTTTGATTTAATCTTAAAAACAGTACAGAGTTCCTTATAATGTCTTCTGTGTTTTCACTAGATGATTTTTTAAACATTTTTTTTTTTTAATAAATAACAGCAAATTGTAAAAAGATTTTTTATTAATTTCAACTCTTCGTAAAAAGCTGTATATTAATTTATTTTTAATTCTATCTAATGAAAACACAGCTTACCTTCTCGTCTTTAATTTTGCTCAGATGTATTGTTTCTCTAAACTTATTCAGACAGTCACAATTATGGAAATTCGCGAACATGTTTATTACAAAATATTATATATTATTTGATTCATAACAATAAAAAATAATACTGCCATATATTGCCAATATTCAAATATTTGGGTTGATATTAAATACTTATAATCAAACTTTTTTTTACCAACTATATTTATTATAGTATTACCGTAGTATTTTAAATAATTTTTTAGGAAAAATATTTTTACTTACTCAAAACATACTCTTTTTAAATTAGTTCTTACAACTCTTAATCATATCATCATAGTAATGGTATGTATAAAAATTATTTTATTTTTAATAAAACATTTGATAATTAGTAATAATGGTAAACATTAACTAAAAGTAATGAAAAACATTGTATATAAAATTATAAATCAAATTATGTAAGAACAAATATACACATAAATACCAACTCACAAATACATAGGTAGTACTTGTCTTTATTTTACAAAATGAAAAAACATCCATTAAAACAAATTGTATAACATTCTATATACAATTTAATTATAAGTATATAATATTTATTCAGTGTTAATACTTTTAAGTATAATTACAATAATTATAAATATAATTAATTATACAAGTATAATTACTTCTATTTAAAATTAATATAATTATAATATATTACCTATAGATATCATATACAAAAAAAAAAAAAATTAAAAAAGATAATCACTAGGTATTTATGAATTTGAATTTCCAGCGATTTCTTTAAATAAAATAAATTAAGTGGATGAAATTAATGGAATATTTATTAAATAATTTTAAAAATAGAAATATCAATTGAATTTAAATTCAAAATCCTATTTTAAACAATAATATAAAATAGCCTTGTATACAATAAAATACATTAAAAATGAACACAGTATAATAATAATAAATCACAAAATGTATAAAATTAAATCATGAAATTTTTTTAAAATTTGAATCATGTCATAGGTAAGCACACAATATGAAGAAGTAGGGTGTTATCTCTTCTACAAGAACTGATATCATTTAATATATTAGATATTAATTATTATAAAACATTTTTCATACACCAAATAATTATAGTTTAATTGAAAATATGAACTAATATTTTTTTCAAACATTTAAAACTAAATAAATAAACCAATAATAAATGATTTTTAAAAATAAAATATATGCTGTGCATACCTATTACATTGTTTTATTTTTATTTTCTATGGAAACAAAGCTAATGAATAATCTTAATATAAATTAAAAAATATATATTTCAGTAAATTAATACTGAATTTGTTAATGAATTAAAATTTATTAGGGCATACAATGTGGCAGACTAAATGGTCCAACACGATTATATTTATCCGTAGCTCTTACTGCAAAATGGTATTTTTCGCCGCACATATACTATAAAAAAAAAAAAAATTTAATTTGCTTAAAAGTGTTTAAAACTTTATATTTACTTGAGTAAGTGAACAAGCCATGGGTAACGGAAGTGCTTTTACGTCACCTATTTTTCTCCAATTCTCAGTTCTAGGTGCTTCAGAAGATATTTCTTGATAAGCATAAATCTGATAATTAAATATATCAGCCACTGTATTATTAAGGTTCATATTCCATGAAAGCACTAGCGCTGTAAAATAAAAATATTCAGTTTATAAAATATAATAGTTTAACAACTTTAATTAGAGAATAACCTTGTTGACTTGGTCCTTCTAAAGATCTTGAAAGGGTGACAACAGGTGCTGGGGGTATTTTTTTCCACGAAATAAGACTCTTTTGGTTTGGTACACTGGGCAATGGAGCAGGATGCTGAAAAATGTAAATATTTCATGACTACACATTGTTACATATTAATATATATAAATAAAGATAAAATTACTTTAAAAAAATTAAAATATTATATAAGAAATTATTAAATATTATATTATAATACCTTTAACACACTAGGAAGAGGTATTGAAGGCGGGACTGGTTGCAATGCTCCTGTAAATTGAGATACTGGTGGTAATTGGCGAGCAAAAGTAACAGGACCAGACTGTAATTGACTTGTAGAAGCTGTAGAAACTAAGAAAGATTAATTGTTAAATTAAAGAAACAAACATTATATTGGCAAATAATAATATATTAAATATTGTATATATTTATAGAAATATTTTAACTGTGCAGTTCTAGAATTTTATTTTATACCTTGTTTTGACTTGATTTACTATTTAAATATTTTTAATAAAATATATATTCACATACACATGTAATTACTAGAAAATCTACGAATTTTAACTATATTAATACATACTAAATATACTTATAAAATACATCAAATATTATTAAAAGTCAAAAGCATTATCATCGAAATAATATATGTCAAAATACAAATTTAAAAAGAAAAGAATAAACTATAATAAAAATACTACGAATGAGACCAAGATTAACGCACAGATTCCTCATCTCTATACTGTACTAGCATCAATATGACCACATATTTTTTGTTTACATTTAAGTGTCCCTCCCGATTTAACCTATTCTGTGGTTGTCTCTCACGCACATATGTTGGCTTCAATGTTTTATATACAAAATTAGTGTAATGCACTGTCTATATAGTATAAGTCTATGGTTCCCTCCAACAAAAAATCAAGAATGGCTTGATCAGTTCATGCCGCTCCTGGGACTGAGTGCACCTTCAGTTTTTGCATATATGATAAGTTTTAACTGAATAGTCCTGGGTAAATATGTTGGCTTCAATATATTTTACTAACACGCAGTTTATATATTAAAAGTCTAACGAAAATCGAACCTTTTTCTTACATGTTTATAATCTTATCTCACATCTTCTCAAATTATAATAAAACCAATTTCTTTAGATTCTTCTATTTAAACTTAAATAATATTTAATTATTTAAAACTTTAAAACTTAAATAATATTTAATTTATATTTAAATAGTTCTTTTATATGGATTTATAAAATATAAAGATGTACACTAAGAATTGGCCTTACAAGTTGTTAGAAGATTTTATTTCGCTGTTTGAAAAAAATACTTACCTACCTGTGGAAAATAAAATTACTCAAATACAACGAAAAATAAAAGAAACAATATACTTGACAATTACTGTAGATTATACTAATAATATATATTATATATCATAGAATTATATAATATAATAAACAGAAAAGGTTGAAAAAGTGCGAAAAATTATTAAGATGTAAAGAAATTCAAAAAGAGTTTCCCATACTTGAAAATACCCTCATATCCCACTAGACCACTGTTGTAAAACAAAAAATTTACCTTATAAATGAATATAACATTATTAAAATTCAATTTTATATAAATTTAAAACAAAGTCCGACCGCCAAATTCTGACTTCACTATTAATTTTTTAACAAAAATACATATTAAAAAAAAAAAATTCTAAAAATTTAATTTTACTGTAAAGTAGAATTTATACATTATTATGAATTAAATCACTCAAAATTTAAAATTGCTATAGTAGCAAAAAATTTGTAATAATTTCCAAACATTTCATACCAAAATAATACATTTTTTCGGAAAAAATAAAATGGCTAATAAAAATTATTGTATTGATCGATTTTTAAATGTTTTTGTGTGTAGCTAGAACATAGACTTATAACATATAATATATTATAAGCCTATGAGCTAAAATTACGTAATTTTTATACTGTACTAAATTTTCAAGTCTTTAAAACCTAAAATTAAGATTATTATGATTAAAAATTACTCAAAATTGAAAATTGCTATAAAAACCCTAAAAATTAGTAAAAAATGTCAAAAAATTGTTTGTATAATTATTTTACGTATATGTTTGTGGTGAAATTTTCAGGTCTCCAACATAATTTTTTTTCAAAGTTATGAAGAATTTTTACCACAATCATGTTTTCCGATTTTTATGCTAATTTTTTATTGAAAAATAACCTCTCTTAAGTACAAATAAGATGCAATTTGCTACAAAAAAAATTGTACTACTTGTAATGATTAGAGCATTTCTTCTTATAGAATTTTTGATTAGATATAAAAAAATATATATATAAAACACATTATCGTAAAATCAATACATTCCTTGCTTGGCTCAGAATCTAAAATGTATAATGAAATAACCATATTTATAGTTATATTTAAGAGGACACTACCCACACTTTTATTGTCTCTTTCTTACATTTGCATAACATTGTAAATCTATGTACCATATTCTTACTAGTTTATTTATAATGGGTAGTGTCTTAAAATTAATTTTCTAAAAACTGAAAATAATTTAAATTTTAGGTTTCTATACAAAATGTGTGTCTATCTGCCCTTATGATATGATTAACATAGGTACTTAATATAGGGAGATTATTCATTTGATAATCGACCATCTTTACAATTTGTTATCATAGTTACTAGGTAAATTAATACGCTAACGTTTACCCTAGCATTCGATCAACTGTCCATATAATTATGGAATTAGTTTTTATTTCAAAATTTAACTAAAATATATATGTACAGAAATTGAGCATGTTTTTTTGATGAAATTGAGCAACAGTTCACACGTCATATAATATTATATTCAGCATTATCACTTACGTTGTATAGGTAATAATCTTCCATCCTTAATTAAAAAAGGCCTCGAAAGAGATTTTGACACATTTTTATTTGTAGTATTTACATTTGCCACAGTCGTTAATGGAGTAGATCCCTATAACAAAAATTAACCATAATTATTTGTTTAAAAATAATATATTATTAACTTACTGCTGATGAACTTCTCACTATAAAACCCGAAGAAGATGGTGGTATGTTATGTGGTAGCTCTATAAAAGTCACACCTTTCTGCACAACTTGTGCTGTTGTCAAATTCCTTGACTGCAAAAATAACATTCAAAAATAAAAAAAATGTCGAAAAATCACTTGTGGGTAGTATTTATATAGAATAATATATAAATATATAAACATTTTTATTAAATAAAATGTATGTATGTTGTGTAAAACACATTACACTCGGCAAGAACTGAGTGAAACGAGCTATGAATTCTTATACAAATCCGAGAATAGTAAGTTCGATAAATTTTTGAATTACCTATCTACTTTGTCAATCTAGTAACAGAATCACTTTATATATGAAGAAAACAAACGCCAGTTTCTGCCACAGATTAAATATTTTTAAAATTAATTAATTAACAGTATAATTTTTCAAAAAACTCCGGTCACAGACTATTCCGGATCCCGATAAAATACATAATACGAGGTGTACGAATTACGCTTAAAAATAATTCCACTTATGTTGTGTTTCACTCAAATCAGGTTACAAATTCAAGGTTTTGTACTCAAAAGGTGTTGAACTTATAAGTAGTCTCACTTAAAAAGAGGTGCACCGGGAGGATGTTAGTACCAATATAATACTATGTTTATCAATTGTTTTTTTATATATCTATAACTAAACCTGCGAAATATTGCCTTTCTCTCTTTAATTTATTCATTTTAAATTAAACGTGAATTAATAATTTAAAATGTAAATTAAAAATGTATTTATGAATTAAAAAATATAAATGTAGAATGTGCTTCATTATCAATTATTACATAACAGCTGATTTCATTATGAACCAATGAAAATCATTGTACTGTTTAAAATGATCTAACTGATAGTTTGTACTAACAGTAATATTATAATAGTCTGTATTACTCTTGTTACTAAAATACCTACTACACAAAACAACACCCTAGTTTAACTCACAGTTAAATAAGATTTAGAGGGACATTTTGGTTATTTTCCAAATAATAAGTGTTCCAGAATTCACCACCACCGCCACCACTGCACCAGTGTGTGGTGTATGTATATGGTGTATGCAAGTCATACACCGTTGACCATATAGTAGGTAGTTTGTAAATTGTAGGTATAGTTATGTACAGTATATGTAATACCATTGATTATATATAATATTGGAAGTTAAAGAATTATTATTTGATTGAAAAACTGACACGAATTAATAATTAAGTCTTAACATTATTATTATTACATTCTGTGGCTCTGTGCCCATGTCTCGAGGTGTAATTGCAATATTTGTTAAAAAAACATGCCTACACAAAATTACGATTACTTGTTTCCTAGTGGTTTAAAAGCAAATAACACCTATTATAATTAAATAACGAAATTTGACAACATTTTAGAGGGAATGTCAAATTAATTTTTAATAACCTAAATATTTAGAATACAATCGAACATTCAAAAATAATTTTATTTAGGTTTTTAAACAGCTGTAACTTTTTTTACAGGCATTATTTGTAGAAAAGGATATGACATTTTCTCCAAAATGTTGTCAACTTTCGATTATATAATAGGTGTTTTTATTCTTAAATCACTGTGAAACAAATTATCGTTATTCTGTGTATATATTAGAAATCGGGAGTTTCACGTCCTCTTAAATAAAAACCAATGTTGGCTCGTAAACAAATCAAAATAATATTTTACTTATCTAAGATTCCTTTCTTAAATTTAAAATAGCCTTTTCGTAAATATCTCGCTTTTTATTTGTTGTACAATAAAATTTTTTTTATAAAATCGGTAAAAGATAAAAAAGGTAATATACATTTTTCGTGTACTAATAACCGTTCTTACAATATACAACTTGCCAAATGTCCATTTTTCTAAAAATATGATTTTTAATTTTTAAAAAAAATGGCCTTTTAGTAAATTCATCGTACAATAAAAAATGAAAAACAATGTAGTGGAAAAATTTTTCTATAAAATTGGGTATTTTTATGTACGAACAACCATATAAAACTATTATACAACTTTTCATATATCAACCTATAAAAATTTACAATAATATTTAAATAATATAATAATACAATAATGCATACACATGCAATTTCCTTGGTATAGTGTAGATGAAAGGCTAAAAAAAAATTTAAGGAAACACTAAGTAATGAGCAGAAAAATTTTAAAGGCTATATCCTAATAAAAAATAAAAATACCGCCCTACCCCCTTGCTATGTTTTAGAGGGGGTCAATCTCCCAAATTGTTTTTTTTTTTCACTAAAAATCTCAATAAATATTATATTTACGACATGAAGTTTCAAATAAAAAGTATTCATCATTTAATTGTCTATAAATATTGTAATTACATATTTTTATCTAAATGTAAAGATTAAGCCAGAAAAAGTTCTTCAAATCACTCTCTTTTTAAGAAACATCACAATTTGAAAATATCTCCTAGATTTAAGACACCTAGATTTTAAAAAAAATTCTTTACATTTACGTAAAATATATAGATATTGTGATGAAGTACCTATCGAAAAATTAACATAAAAAAATATTCGCATCGCATAAAATTAATATTATGTATTATTTACTCTATTATTAAATTTCTTTAAAGTCCAATATATTAAAACCTGTGTACCGCGATAACGATTGCTCCGTGAATAAACAATACATTTATTTTGTAGAGAACCTCTACAATTTTTATTTAAATCTTTTTATCGCACGAACAATAAATAGCGAGATATTATGCACAGGCGCTTTTCTATAGACATATTTTAAGTTGTACACTGCGAAAACAGTTATTTGTACACATTGTGTACACCATACAAATTATCTTTTTATAAAAATTTTGTATGTATTATCTATAATTTACTACTACTGAGCTACTCAAAAATATTTTAAAAAGAGTCTATCGACGCATTTCCAATACTTAACGAGTATATAATAGAAAAAAAACTTACATGTAGACATAAATATGTAATTACAAAATGTATAGAAAATTAAATGATGAATAATTTTTATCTGAAACTTTTTGTCATAAGCATAATATTTATTGAGATATTTATGAAAAAAAACAGATTTGAAGGGGAGGGTTACCTAAAACTAAAAAAGGGAGAGTGGCGTGATTTTTATTTTTTTATTTGAGAAAAGTCTGATAATTTTTCCACTTATTACTTAGTCTTTCCTTAAATTATTTTTATCCCTTCCACACTACCAGAAAATTAATGCATTCATATTATTGTATATTTTTATAGGTTGATATATTAAAACAGTTTAAAAAATATTTTAAATTCACAAAAAATAAAAATATTTATGAAAAGGTTATATTCGTGATCTTTGACCTCGAATAACCTTTGACGCGTATATGATATCGATGATGACTTTCTATATGTTATTTATGATATTAATAAGATGTATGCAAAAATTCAGCTTGCTCCTAACTTTTTTGTACTTTTTTCACCGATTTTTCATCTCATTTAACTGGGATATCGGTCGAATTATGTATGAATAATACCTACACAAGTGTAATAATACTATAAAGTAAGGGGGAGTGGGGATTTTTAAAATTTTTCAAACAATTAGCGTTCCAAAATTTTATTTTCCATACACTTAAGGTTCCATAATTTTATTTCCTGAATTTTTAGGCATGCCCTTATTTGATTCACTCATAGCATGATGGAAAAAAAACCAGTATTAATCTACATTTAGTATCTACTGAAAAGTGTAAATTATTATTGTAATTTTATCAATTATAATTACTAATTGTGGTGAAGAAGGTGATACACGTTGAATAATTTTGATAGGTGATTTTTCCACATTCAAAATGTTCACTTCGTCAGGTCCTGTCAAGTCAATAGTTGTAGGGCCATTATTAACTAGTGGCAATGGCATTGCAGGAGGAACTTCTTTAACTGGAGATGGATTAAGTGAACATAATTTCTAAATTTAGAAAAAAAAAAGATAAAATTAGAAACTAAAAAATACTTGTCTTATAACTCTATAACTCTCAGTAAAGAAAATGTCTACCATATTACTTATTTTGTTATCTAGGGCAATATAATAGTATATGGTAATATAATTTAAAATATGACACTTTGGTTGATTTAGAGATTAATTATAAACTAGCAAATTTCAAAACCATGAAACAAAAATAAATACTAAATTAATAGATAAATGATTAATATAATTAATGATAGTACTAAAATTTGTTTACATAGATTCATTACAATACAAGTTTGATTAAGGAAGTACACAAAATCACAAGATCACCACAGCATGATGACGGCCTTTGCGTTCACATAGATCACCAATGTAATTTATATTTTCTATTATATTTAACAAAAATGAAAAATTAAGACACTACATGTGTAGCGTGTAAACGTATACACGGGGTTTTGTATAGGCTATTTTTATGAAATTTTAAGAAAAATTAAAATCCATTAATTTAAAAATTTTTAATTATACTTTAAAAGCAATTTAAAAATAGTCATGTGTCAGTACAATTTTTTATTATTGTCATCATGATATTTGTTAAAATTCACGTTCGAGCTCTATAACTACAACTTTTCTCAGTTTTTTTTTCAATATGTTTTTTAAAGAACTAAAATTTATTATTGAAAATGAAAAAAAAAAACAAAAATTTTACTTAAAAACTCCACATTATGGCATAGTAAATATTCTCATCTTTCACATTTTATATAAATGTCGACTCTCCGATTACTAAGAGAGAAGTTATAGTTATAAAGTGTGAATATATTTTAATACCTCTAAATGGGTGTGTTTTTCTAAATATTAATTTAAGAATTATCATACAAAAATATATGCCATTATATATAAAAATACTTCATACACCAAATTCTTAAGGAGTTTTCTAAAAAGGCAATTTTAAGAAAAATGGAAATTTAACTATTTAAGTGTTTGAAATCTTTTAATATATATATTATGCATAAATAATACTTTTCATTTTGTCAGGATTTTAGGTCTAAATCGATGATGACATAGTTTCAAAATTTACCTTTTTTGGAGTCTTGTTTTCAATTAAATTTGAAGTAGATGGTTTCGTATTCTCTGTTATAGCTAATGGAATAACATCATCATCTTCAACATTAGTAATATCTACAGATTCATTATTAGATAGTAGTGAAGGTGTTATGGTTCTTGGTAATCGCAAATAATCCTAAAAATGTTCAATGCTTAAAAATATTTAAGATAATTTATTCCAAAAAATAATAATTTTACCTTTTTTATATCCAACGTTGCTTGTAAACCAACAGTTCTTGTAATTATATGAGGTTTAGCATTAACATTATCTTTTGTTTCAGTTGTATGCAATTTTACTATAGCAGCAAGTTCTTTCATTTGCTTAACAAGAAACATATACTTATTCTTCCATTGTTTTTCTCTTGCCGTTAGTAATTGAATTTTGTAACGTTGTTTACCAGTATCAAATGCATTTGTCACTTGTGCAGAGATTAATTGAAAAAAATGATTCTCAAATTGCTAAAATAAAAAAAAATAAAAAACAAACAATGATTAAAATATGTACTTGTTAATTAATAAAATTAAAACTAATAATTATTGCCTTACTTCATAAGTTAAATTTTTTTGAGAAAAAAATTTTAATAAATTTGGAAAATATTGTTTGCCATATTTTTTGTTGTTTTTTAATAAATTATCTAATAGTTCATCATCGTCCATATCAGAATTGCTATCTGATTCAATAAACACACAATCATTGTCATTATTATTACTAACTTCTTCTACAGCTGTATAATTATTATGATCACTTTCCATCATTGTTGTTTCATCAGTACTTTCTGTTACACTTAGGTGCGTATTTGACACAGGCGACAATTGCACATTTTCAATATTTTTTATTTCTGATTCATTAGTAAATGAATTATTATTTAATAGTTTGGATTCATTATTAACTTCTAATCTTTCTGTTAATAGAGGAATCTTATCAACGTCTTCGTCTTCATTATCTAAATTGTCTAATGGTATTTTTAACTGCAAACTGTTATCATTAGTAATTTGGTCATCTTGAATCAATACATTTTCATCGGTATTTACGGATTCAGATTCAGTACCATTAATTATTGTTTTTGAAATAACTGGTTCACAATTATCGTTTTCAATGTTTGTATTACTTGGTTTGTTTATGTCATTTGTACATTTATTCTGATCGTTAGTATCAATGTTACTTGCTTTATCATCAATATGAATACTAGGGGTATCCTTTTCAATGTTATTTTTATCAGAAACACACAAATTGTCATCACTATTATTTTCTGTAATTTTATCAAGATTTTTATCAATATCGATATGGTTTTCTTCTTCCTTGTTATTTTTATCATTTAAACTAGAAACTTCAAATTCTTCTTCATTAACATTCTCAGTTAGTTTCATTTTTTTTACTTCTTCGCCATCTTCTGATTCGTTTAGTAAAGGTCGCTTCACGCCATTTGGTAACTCAATAGGTGGAATGGATGTTGATTCATCAGTAGGAAGTTCATCTGGAAAAATCACAAAAAACTGTATTCAAATATAATGCTTAAACATCCAATTATTATTGATATATAAGTAAATGACTAAATTTAATAATATATAGATATAATATAATTATAGAAAACATTTACTATACTATATTTTAAGAAAAATTATTCTAACAAAACATGTAAAGCACTGTGCATTGCCATCCCAGCCCCCTAACTATACTTAATAACATAAATCATAATAATAATAACATAATATGGTAATAGAAAAAACTCAGTGTGTCTATGGTCAGAATGCAGTATAGGTAGTAAAGAACTGCAAAGCTTTAAACTTGGCTTTTTAATAATAATAAAAATAATCAGACCGGGCTATCTAAACAATAAAATCTTCAAAAATGTTTAGACCAAGTCAAGTAATTTTAGTTTTTCTTATGATAAACACTTAGGCCTAAGTCTTTATGGAAATCTCTTAAGTCGGGTGGACTGGACCAGAAATTCATGAAATTTGGTTAGGCAAGGTCAAGTCACAAAAACTCGGCCTGTGCAGATCTTTGATAGTTAATAACATAAGTAGGTAATTTCCAAATACCTAATAAACAACACCTAACGATAATGAGGATTATATTATAATTGATAAAATCTACATTCTCTTTTTATGGCCTAGTTCTTAGTATAGTGAAGAAGGCTTAAGTCATATTATAATTAGTATATGTACCTATTAAAAATAAACAAAAAATTAATTAAAAACTTATCAATAAAATTCATTAAAAATATGATTATTAAGCTATGAAAATACTTTTGGAATGTAAAAACAAAATGTATTAAATAAGCACTATATAGTAAGCATCTATATTACTAAATGAATTTACTTCATAAAATTATTTAATGAATATTTCACCAGTGAAACTAATAAAAATATTGTAAAAATATAAGTAATTTAAGTATTTATTTTGTATATTGAATTTTTGATCTTTAATCCATTTTTACAATAATTTTAGACAATTATTATATAATAATTGACAATTATTGTACCTTCTTAAAATAATAATACTCTCAAGACGAATCATGTATGAGATGCGTGATGCTGAATATTTTCTATACTTTCTCATAATGTAGGTATGATTTTAATAAGATCATAACATTGTTTTTTTCAAGCCACTTTTATGATTTAAACAAGTCAAAAAAATCCTACTCAGTGAGCATATTAAATTCCCAGACCGTATTTTTTTAAATTTATTTATTTAATAAAAACAATAAACTAATTCTCTATAGATATTTAAAACCATTTGTTTGTAATAACTAATAAACAATTTTTTTTTTTTTGCAAGGAAGTATAACTTTTTGTACACAAAAGTCAAATGATAAAATACAAGTAAACCCCGTGCAGTTCATCTTGAACACTGACCACCATTACAGTTTTTAAATTTTAGATGATCGACAGTATGCTGTATAGCTGTTGTTGCATATTTTTCTAGATGACAGAACCCACGCACAACTTCAAACTTGTATTCTTGTATGCACAAGTTTTCCGACGGTGATCAAGATGAACCACTCAGGTTATACTACCTAGTGTTATTTATGCAAGAACATATACATTAAATTTAAATTTATTATACAAAATAAAAATTATAAATAGGTGTTGATATTAGTAACATTGGCAACAAATTGTAACTCTTCGAATTAGATTTTCAAAAATATACAATATTATCAATTAATTGTAACTTGTTAGTGATATGAATACTATATTATAAAATATATTTCAAATAACGATATAAAATGAAACACATTGATGATCACATTGTGATTCTTCCAATCAAAGAAAAATATTGAAACATGTCAAACATGTGACTTTGTCCTCAATGTAACTATTCCATTTTGACCATACGGCATCAGTCTTAAAAGTGTTAATATCAATTTCATTAAATATCTATAATTACCTAAATAATAAATACCTAAATAATTAATAAAAAAAAAGGGAGATTTATTTAAATGCATTTAAAATTACTAAAAACTAAAAATAATCAAAAATGTATATTCTGACTTATTGTAGATAATAAAATACAAAAATAGGTATATTATATATTATAGGTATATATATTGGTAAGTATATAAAATTAATAAAACATACCTAATATAGATACCTGAATATGTATAAATTAAATAATACCCTATTAAAAAGTTAAAAAGCCGGGAAGCACTTTGCATGTTGGGTAGAATAATTATGACAGATATATTGAATTAGAAACGATAAATAATATATTTTTAAAAAAAAATGATTTTGAGCGAAAGCTTTGGTGGATATATTTGACAATTACTATAAATCATACTAATAATATATAATATGAAAATAAAATTGTATAAAATACAATGAACAAAAAAAGTTGTAAAAAATGCAAAAAAGTATTTGAAACTAAAGAGATTCAAACCGAGAACGGTAGCAAGAAAACACCGTTACCTCCCACTACACTACATAAGACTATTGAGAAATAGAAAAGAGTAAACCTTTTAAAGAAACATGGTAAAATTGCTAAATTTAAATTTGATATAACTTTAAAACCAAGTCCAACCACCAAATTCTGACCTCACCATTACTTTTTGATCAAAAATTAAATATTTTAGAAAATTTTTTTAAAAAATTGAATTTTCCTATAAAGTAGAAAAGTTATACTCCTATTATGAATTAATTGTTTCAAAATTGAAAATTGCTATTAGTAGCCCAAAAATGGGTAAACACTTTCAAAAATTTTATGAAAATGTTAATATTTTACTTAAAGTAAAGACGTCCCAAGTTATTGTTCAAAAATAATAAAGACATAAATTAACATTTATACATATTTTTGGTTGATATTATAAAAATTAATATTTTATAATTTCAAAATTTTTGTTAGGAAAAAAATAAGCATTTATATTAAATACAACGGAGCAAGGGAGCTAGTGGTTTTGCAATGATTTTTTTTCTCTGTTAACATTTTCCTACTAGAAGGAGTGCTCCGATCTCTACTCATATCCTTTTTCCGGCAGCTAATTACTTCTAGTTCGTACTTAAACATGTAATTTTTCAATTTTCACCATACTTTTTTAATGTGTAAGGAAAAACTACCAAAAAAATGATGAAAAATTGACAAAAATATGATTTTGTCAAATCAAGATTTTTTAATTTCTTTGCAATTTCAAAATTAATGATTTTGAAAATTTAAAATTTTCACTGAATATATAATTTAGTACTATATTCATGTTGATTAAATTAAAAAATTATTTTTGGCTATTTATAGATATTTTAGATTTCGAAGTTTTTAAGTCCCAAGTGGTAATTTTGGGTTTTGAGACCTGAACATTTTATACAAGGATAATAATGAATACCCGTTACTCTAATTAAATTAAAAATATCAAAAATCCCATAGCCATAAAAAGTTTTTCAACAAAATTATAGATTTTGATAGATTTATGTCCAAATAATTGGCATAATAAGATTTGAAGGCCTGAAAAATTTAATATTTATAATGTTAATCATACAATTACATTAAATAGTCGACGGTTAAAAATTAACTATTAAATCTAAATGAGTTAATATTTGAGTAAACATTCTGAATATATAACTAACATTAATAGTTATATATATTACACTGGGTGTACACTTCTATGAATGTGGGTAAATCAGATTTAATACTTTTAAAGAAGCTACATTTAATATGATATAAATCACTACTTCTTGAATAACAACACAAAATATTTAAAAAAAACTATCAGATTTTGATATATAAGAGCTAACCTGACTAGAATCAGAATCCAAAGGAATAACATTTACTGGAGTACTGCATAAGTTGGAAGCTAAATTTTCTCTGACCATTTTTACAAAATTATTACTTTCCGACTCAGAATCTGATGTGTCGTCGTCCGAAAACCAAACATTTCCCTCGTCAGCCAATTCATCATTCGTAATTAATTCGCTAATCTGATCTTGGGAAAGATGTTTTGACTTGGCCATGATATGAATTAAAAATATAATATACAATATAATAATACTAGTTAATATTTTATTCGATTACCACAAAAAATATTTACAGTACGAAACGTAATCAAATATAATAATGAAATGTGTGTGTGATAACTGATAATAATGTATTTTGGCGGGTTGATATATATAGGTACTATATAGAGTAATATAAAGGCGCCGTTGTGTATCTTTACCATACAATTCTCTTGAGATCGGTAAACAGTGGATAGCTTAGTCCTTTTTCATAAAAAAAAATACCGTATAATAAATTTTTAAAAGAATTCTTTCCTGTTATAATGTTATCTATAATAAATATTATTTTATCTATTATAATATAATATATATTATATTGCCATAAAACACAATATTGATACAATATTTTATTTTTGGTTAGTGATTACTCTGTCAACTATCCACAGTTTTAGACACGAACTAAGATAGGTAGTGTGGACTGAAAACGACGGATTAATACGTGCAGACAAATTGTTACAGTATACATCAAAGTGGCGGAATCTGTGCGATTAAAACGCCGCCTAGTTTGTAGTTTTCACAACATATTCATACGCAGACTACATGCTCCCATTGATAATAATATATATTATATTCACAGATATATATATATATATTAACTAGATAGCCGTCTTGTATTATAAACTAATGTAATGTATTGAAGCCTGAAATTCGTTATCAAAGAGGTGAATGTTTGCAATATGTATATGATAACACGAT
>JAIPRL010003654.1:0-18091 GCA_025469235.1 Pemphigus obesinymphae | reverse complement strand
AAACGATTTTTTTTGATTTCAATAATAATATTTGTTTCTTATCATAAGTATATATAGGTATATATATATATATATAGTATATATCATAAGTAAACATTCACCTCTTTGATAATGAATTTTATGCCTCAATGATAACATGAAGACGGCTATCTAGTTAATATATAATATATATCTATGATTATATTATATATTATATAATCAATGATACTACGTATGTGTGGTATTGGTATATTATGTTTGCTAGGATCGCATGATAGATTATCGCTTAGATTCCCCACTTACTAATTTCATAGTAATAAAATGTAACAAAATGTATAAAAGTTTATAAATTGTAATTTATAAACTTATAATTCCGAAAAATACTTCATTGCTGCTAAATTTTCTCTGCAAAATTCCAAAATACTTCATTATTTTACTTTCATTATTACGTGAATAAGCAATAAAAAAAAACTTTTTCTACTATTTAACGACTGAAATCAATTTTGCAGATTGCTTTCCGAAGTTAAGAAAGAGTGAGACACCCCCCCCCCAAAAAAAACCTCGGGATGGCCCTATTAAGTATATACAGACTGAAAATTTTAATGGTAATAATTTATTAATAGGCAGTTAGTTAGTTTTATATTTTATATCTATAACTTATTGACTTAGATTTTGACATTTTTATACCATGTGTGGTATACATAGGTAGGTAGTACGTGTGAAGTTTTATATTTTATTTTTCGGGGGGAAAATGTCCTAGGTATATTAAAAAACTTATTAATAGACCCAGGATTTAATTGGAAATAATAAAATTTAATTAATAGTATCATTATTATGAAAATAAAATAAAATTGATTACATTCTATAACTTCGTGTTACTCCGCCGTAAGAATGACAGTAGAATGCCTCGGCTCAGCTGCCACGAACGTCTCGTGGTTTAAGAGCCTCAATGATCCGACGAAACGGCGCCTCTATATTACTCTGTGACATAGATAGTATAGATATTTGTGGGCCGGTGTGATAAACACACGAGTGAATATCAGTATAGGCAACAAAAATACATACTGTAGATACGATTTATTAATTTTCATTAAATAATTCAGTGAACACGGTTATTAAAACATTTTTTTCTTTCTTATCATAACCAATAAACAGCAGTACATATTTCATTCTCACATTTATAATGATAATATCAACAGGGTTTTCGTAAATATTCATTAAAGACAGAAACTACAAGAAAAAACGACAATTGACGTCTTTACTCTATACACTGGGACATACAAAAAATAGACGTCAATTCACATCTTTACTCTTCAAAGAGTTAAGAGTAAAATCCGTTGGGCAGTACAACATCGCGGACTTCACGGGTAAGGTTCGTCCATACATTAAATTTAATTAATATTTTCCAGCAAATAAATAAGTAGGAATATACTTTTATTATTTTTTTTTATCGTAGGAAAAATTTAATTTAAACATTTCAACATAGTAGTATGTCAAAATATGATAATATTTTAATTTTAATATATTGCTATAAAACAGTAAAAGTTGTATTTATATAAGTGTATATAGATCGATGAAGCGTTGCGGAGTAGCTCGGCACAGCGCTAGACAAGTCTCGTGAACATCGGAGACTTACCGACCTAGTGGACGCTCCAGCTTAATACTAATCTGCACGTGGCGGACGAGTTTTCGTACGAAAACAGATTTCACTCTTAACGTGCTCCGAGTAATGAAGAATTTTACCACAATCGTGTTTACCGATTTTTACGCAACTTTTTGATAGTTTTTCTTGGGCGTTCATCGAAAAAATTTAAAAATCGAAAATAATCTCTTCAAAGTATCACCTAGATGCAATTTGCTACCAGAAAATGGTGCTGCTACTGGTGCTACATGTAATGATCGGAACACTTCTTATAGAATTTTTATGTAGAGACAAAAAAAATAAAAACACATCATCGTAAAAAGAAAAAAAAGGGCATCAGAAAAGGAATATGTACCCCCTATAGGATTTCAAAAACCATGTAAAACGAGATTTCTGTGAAAAATGTGGGTAATTTATTTAAGATAAAATCTGTATGAAAATATATGTGATCAATCATAATTAGATTAATCACCATCTTAACCATTATGAGGACTTCTTAAATATACTTGTAATATTGTTCCTTATCTTTATTCGTAAAATAATTTATTAAAATTTCAAATTGACTAGGGCGATGATATTTAATCAAAAATAGACAGCCTCTGGGAAATATAAATATGTATCACATAGAATTCAAAACAAAATAATTTAAATCTATAGAGATGTTTTTTGAAACAATTACTTCGAAATACAAAAAAAATGTACACTTCAAATCACATTTCTCTAAAAATATAAATTCAATCATAACTTAACTAATGGAAATTAAATCTAACGTTTTTAGTTATCTAATTGGGTAATGACACGTCCAGTGAATTAACACATTTTACGTTTTGAATTATTAGGTTTGTTCCAACACGCAGTCAAACGATCACAGGACTAGCGGGAGCATGCGCAGTAGAGTTTTGCCGTTCCAACACGCCAGAAACGCAAACTCAAACTATCAGACGGTTGTTCCAACACGTCGTTATACTAGTTTTAGGATTGGTTTCTGACGGTCGAAACGATCCGCGGATTCAGACGGAGACACTGTTAAACACTAGACACTGTTTGAATTCAGGGAAAGACTTTTATCTATATTTTTCAATCATGGACGATCCGAAATGCGTTCCAACGGAGCTTCGAGTTCATGATCAGTCCACGTGAACGCATGCGCAGTAAATCAATCACGGATCAGTCCACACCTAATGCCAAATTTCGTGTTGTAACAAACCTATTATAACAACTGGACAATAGCGATTATCATATAAATTTGATTAAAAAAATAGAAAAATGATTTTGGTAACACTGTTAATATATATATATACGTCATATTTAATAAGATTTGAATTTATTGATAGGTAGTAATATTGTTTATCAGGCATATGTTGTAGCATTGATTATATATTATATAATATATAATAATGGTTGTAGTAATAGCACAGATATATATATATATATCTGTGAGTGATAGACAATAATGATGAAGAAAGTTTAATTTTTGAAAAATTTCAGATGTCCAAAATAAGGTTTTGTTGAATTAAAATAATTAAATACTGAGAAATATAAATTTGTAATTTTTGTTACCTATATAAAATAATTATTTAACTAATAATTCTTGGTGTTCATTCACTCGATTACTTGGATTTTTTTTTTTTGAATGGCCATTTTTGACACAAAAAATGTTGATATATCAACCGTGGTCCTAAACTCGAAATTGACCGAGTTACCCGTTAATTATAGATTTTTTAAATTGAAAATTGCTGCAACTCGATTGAAATTTTGAATTTATGAACATGGTTAATACATCAAAATTAATTTTTAAATAATTACCTATATACAGTAGCGTCATAAATAAGAATTTCTATTTTTTAAAAACTCAAGTTATTGCACACACACACACACCAAAATGGTTAATAATCTAAATATCAATTCTTTTTTGATACCGGATTTAGGTACATTTTTATGCATAAACTATGGTTCTAAACCCAAAATTGACTTACAATCACTTAAAAAATTGGGGATTATTATTCCATTTCATTTTTAGGGATTATTGTTCCTGTATAATTAATTTTAATTTCCCCCCCCCCTCTGAAATTTACCCTATGTATATAAACTATAAGCAATAATAAACAGGGATTGTAAGTTGACGAATTTACATATTAATTTATACTAACAAATATAACATAATATATAAAAATCTATTTTAAAACATAAAAAATAGATAAAAATAAGTAAAATAACTAAAAGAAGTATTTTATCCTATTTTTTAATTTAAATATTTTTTAGTATTTATAGTACATATTCTACAATTTATAGTTGAGATATAAGAATTAAGGACCTAATTTGGGTTTTTTCCAGGAAACTAAAAAAATATTTAGGTATACTATATATTATTATTTTATTACAAATTTAACTTTTATTTTCCATTGGACACCTCCATATGAGATAATATTTGTTTCGTATGATAGGTACATTTTTAAGTTACAAAATTGCGCTCTTGTTATTAAAACTTATAATAAAGTACCTAAATATTTTTATTTAAAAAAAAATATATATATAAAAATTATGTAGGTATCATGTACCTACCATTTATTAATTTTTTTATTTATAGGTAAAAAATTAAAAATAGGTATAGCATTTTAAAAAATAAAATCAATTTTAAAAAAATAATAGGTATCTACGAGTACCTATAATAGAACGAAAAAAATAGTAATTTTACATCCTTTTATTTCCTAAATTACACCTAAATGCACCTTGACATTAAGGAGTCGAAGATAGATCTTGATAACTACGACATGCAAAACTACCAAATTATTGGACGGGTTTGATAATTATTGCCAGCTTGCATTAGAGACCAGATGCCACCAGAGAGAAAAATCTCATTGGCTACCCTATTTGCTACCTGGGAGTCAAACCAGGAACCTTGTGCGCCAAAATACACATTTCAACCACTAGACCATAGTCATAGTATGTACCTACACAGAATATTACTTACATTTATTATAGTCACAGATTTTTAAAAGGACACTATATATCTGTATTTGGTGTCTCCGTCTATCTAACAGTCAAAATCAGTTTTAAATAAAAATTTTAATTTTGGCATTTTAGTTAAATTTATAATTTAAAATGTAAAGAATTATTGTTAAATTTAAAGAGTGAATTATTTTCAAGTAAACTTTGTGGACTCTTTATTATTAAATATTGTCTAAACAAGAAGTTAAAGCTAACTAAAAGTCCCGTAACTCCTTTTTAAGATAATATTTTACAAAAAATTGTATGAAGTTCATTTGAAATATTTTTTTGTTTAAATTTGTTTACAGGTGTTTAAACTCTCAAGTTTAATGAAAAAGTTAAAACACATACCTACCTATGCATTTATTCATTTTGTAAGTATTGGTATATAAAGCTTTATGATGTAAAACACCATATTTAGGGCTTGGACTTATGCTCTAAAAAAATAGAAAAATGTCCTAAAAAAAACATAATTTAATGCCTTAAAAAAATGCCACAATATTTATTATTTAAATTTATAATAAAATAATATAAATAATTTATAAATTAATTAAAAATACCCTAAAAATTTATTTAAATTCAACAAAAACAATTCTGAGCAGTTTTGGATATTATTTAAAGAAAAAAACAATTTAAAATTAGATTTATATTATTTATTTACCGTTATTGCATATTTATACCATATCACACATAACGTTATCGAGGTTATATACAAAATTATATTATATCTCTGTATTTTCGATAAACTTTGAGATTTATGTAGGTACTAAAAATAACTAATTAACGAAACAAGATAAATATTTTTAAAGCTTTTTATTCTACGCTAAATCATATATATCTTATGTTTATCTATTCATACTCCAAGCATAAAACATATATGAAAAAATACCTTAAAACCCCAAAATGTTTTAGAAATGCAAAAAAATTTAAAATAAAAGTTTCATTTTTAAACTCTGTAATGTATGAATCGAATCTTGTACTTGGAAAGTATTGCCCTAGACCACCCACAAAAAATGTATTTTGCATTAAATTCCACACCTTAATAATATTATATTAGTTATAAATTATAACTTATATATAGGTAACTATATTAACATAGTGTGTAAGGAGGAAGTGATATCATTTTAGAAAATAGAACAATTTTGACTTCTGTTTTAATTAAATTAAATTTAATATTTGTTTATTAATTTTGTAAGCACTAGCTATAGTAGGTAGTTAACTATAATATGATACGGTACCCATAATCTAAATAGATACTTATATTGTTTTTAAAATAATAAAATATACATACCTAAATATTAATAAATGCATATTAGGTAGGTACATAAAAATTATTATAATCATATAGGTACCGTTTGTAAATTTTGACGAGTATTCAATACCCAGTGTATCCTACACATACAACTGTATTTCAGTTATAGATCCCTTCCCCAGAAAAAATACCGAGTGCTCATAATATATATTGATAAATATGATATATTTTCTACTAGGTTATTATTATATTATATTATTATTATTATTATACCTACTTATTATAAAATATAAATGTTTAAATTATCATACCTACCTATTAAAAAATAATGAAGATGCTAAATTTAATTTAAAAACATCATGAACATTACCATTAATAAAAAATGTTTACTTTATTAGAAAATATTTAAACGACAATTCACTATATTAATATATTGGGTAGATAAGTACCTATTTTTTCCTGTTTCGAGAACTTATAATATAAGCAGTACCTATTAAAACATATCAATCATGTTTTTAAAATATTTGATAGCTGTATAACAATGAAACTTGGGAAATGCAATTATCCGTTTGTTCCTCAATACACATACTAATTCATCCGGTTTTCAATCAGATGATGCATATGATTGAAAGTGAAAAAACAACATTTGGTAGAAAAATACAAAATGCTTTATCAATTTCATAGAAAAAATAGTACACAATGTTAAAACTTGAAATTATAATTAATGTAAAATTAATACTTATATCATAGAAATATGTGATAAAATTTCTATCGCCTAGCGCACTATCTAATTTAGTTTATGGCTAATCTGATGCATCGAGAGGCAATCAGATTAGTAATCCGATTAATAAAATTTGATGAGAAACATAGAAATCCATCGGATTGCTCGTCTGATTGATTATCTAGCGTATCAAGGAACTCAGTATAATGTACCTAAATATTATGATGATGAATTGATTGATAAAAATACAAATCCAAATATATTCAGTAGGTATATTCATATACCTAATCATTTAATGATAATCGTTGCACTATTTTTTACAAATTACAGAAAATGTTTGTTAATTTGATTTGTAAATAATGTAAATTTGTTTGAAATGTTATGATAATCATTACAATAAAATATTGTAAACAGCGGTACTCAAATAGTTAACAGATGTACATAGGTACTCCTATATCTACATACAGACATTAGTGATAACAATAGGGGACTCACCCTGTTTCTGAGGCGAAACCTCGGTGGAAATACTCTGTTTTGGCACATCGCTGCTTTCGCCAGGCATATTTAACAAAAAACAGCGGCGTCTGCGGTGGTGACGATTACATAGGACGATTGGCAATCAAAATAAACGTTTTAATTCCAAAACATGTAAGTATTTATCATCCTAAATATTGACAAATATCGATGCAAACAGCAAACAATATTAACTATAAACGGTGGCAATTTTATTTGGTAGGTACAACTGTTATGTATTGTGTATTTGTTGTGACAGCAATAATAACTAGAACCGAGGTGTCGGACAGTCATTTGTTAGCACTTTTTTATTTAATATACATAACTCGTACACGATACGCAGGGCAAGAAATTGATTCACGAATTAAACACTAGGAAATAAAGAACATTAATTTTGATTTATCAAGTAAGCTACGGAGATCGTATCGCTGGTAAACAACGTGTTCAACATAGTACGTCGGACGAACCAATGATATACAAATGACCGAATCGCCGCGCGCTTATCAGGAAACGTTGCCGTATTTACGGCCACCGGAGGTCGTCGTCGGGCAACCGGCAGCCGAAACTGTGAAACTTTAGTGTAAACCCATCGACCGACAGACATGTTGGCAATAGCGCGCGTCCAATGCGAAAAGCGGTGCCGACGTTGCCGCGTCGTCCAATCCTAGCCATCCAATTGCCCCACCGCTAGCCGATTGACGACTGTCCGTCACAACGTTGCAAAGTACATATGAACAGGTGGCGTCGATTTTCGTTTACTATGCCATGGAAAAACTACTTTACTACTTACGGTTTAGGTCCAAACTAGACGAATATTATAATATTAATAGGTATAACGTTTGTTCGTCACGATATTATTTCAATCAATACCGTCGAATTGAATCGTAGACTTAATATAATGTATAGATAGGTATAAGAATATATTATTTACTATCAGATAGCGAGTACATAGATAGTAGCAATGATTATAAATTACCAACTATATTAATAGGTATATAATCAATGACAGTAGTAATTTTGAGATAAGTCGTACAAGAAACTAAAAACGTGTTTTTCGTGTTATTTTATACAATAGAAATGCATAGTATAATTTGTCATTATTAATTAATGTTATTTTTGAATTATGTAATAAACAAATATTGCACACGTTTTGAAGAAAATAACACGAAAAAACCATAAGACGTTCATAATTTACTCTTAAAATAATAATTTAATAATTTTTTTAATAAAATATAATATTGTACTTATTATTGTAATTGTACCACACTTGTAACAAGCTGAACAATCTAAATTTAGACTATTAAAATAATAAATAATTATTCCCGCAACGGCCTAAACAAATTAATAATATTGTTGTTTGTGTGTTCTAATCAATTTATTGATACGCATTTTGAGAAACTAAATCATTATCATTATCGTGATCTTGTTGTTAACAATACGTATATTTTACAAGTTGGTAGTATAGATTAAATTTATAGGTACACCATGAGTGACTAGTGTATTTATTTAATCTGTTATTATTATGTTTATATTATGTACAGTTTAAGCGAATTTATCTCGATACGCATTAATAAATTATGCGGGCACTCCTGGAGTTGGGCCCGTTTCGCGTTTTTCGATTTACCATTATTTAAGTTCGTACGCGTCGTCCTCGTCACCATGGCGCGTACAAACTTGAATGATGTACTGGTAAATCGAAAAACCGCACGTATGAGACCACGTAATATGATAGGTACGCGCGACTGTATAAACGAGTGTTAAATCGGTCCAACACTCTAATATATACCTACCGAGTACCTACCAGTCTCACAACGGTTTACCTAATTCACATTTGAAAATCGGTTTTGAGAAGTCAAATCTGAATTAACTCGTGCATGGAAACACGATATAATATTATGTTAGTAGTACAACCATGTTATTTCAAAATTCAAACATCGTACGATAAAATTTATATTGATGTAATATTATTACGGATATACCGATTATTATCTATGTTTTACCATTGATTATACAGGTATAATCAATGGTTTTACCAAACCAAGTGCTATTAACTAACCGTAAAAATATTAGGTATAACCCGTCCTAATCTAATAGGTATACAATGTATATATATATTTATAACCAATCGTAGTACACTTGTATTATATAACATTTAATTGACAATGGCCATATAGGTATGAAAATATTATATGTATTATAAATTGGACAAAACGAACATCGATTTATTAATACCAAACGTGGTACAATTATCAATATTAGTGATAAGTATACTGATAATTGATTTAATATTATATTATATGACCGGACATTTTTTAGTAAATATATTCACTGCGTGTCCAGACGTCATTTCAATTTTAGTTATGATTGGTTCAGGAGGGGGATTACTTTGAATACCGATGTTGAAAAAGTAATTTACTTAGGTCAATACCTCACCTCATTATTGCTATTTTGACTTGTGCTCGGTTTTGATTTTTTTTCAAAAAAAGATACTATTGAACCATTCCTTTTTTTTATCTATCGATTCATATTTATACTCTAATTACTAATATGCAACAAATAAATGATTTTTTTTACATTATAGAAAAAAGACATAAATTATATGATTAGTTTATATATTTTAAATTTCATTCATATTATGTACATGTTTTATTTTAAATAAAGACATACATTCAAGCTATGATTATGTATAAAAAAATGACGGAAAATTAAAACATTTCATAACATCATACAATGTTTTAATGTTTCGTTCATGGTTTGATAAATATTAAATACAATTGAAAACTATTGAATTATATTAAAACTGATGTTTTTAAAAGACAAAACTTTATATTTCATAAATTACTGAATAAATCATTATTTGTTAGTATTTTACATATTTCAGAATACCCAGTGAATCGAATTTTTTATTACTGTGTGTCCATCTACGCTGACTGTGTGTCCAATTGGACAGAGATAATACCCTTAAAAAATGCCCCGATATATAGGACATAGAGTGGGGTGATCACATTTTTAAAATTAAAAACGCGATAACAATAAGAAAAAATATAATAAATATCGTAATAATGTTCTACCAAAATTTCATAAAATTGTTTGAAAATAGTAAATAAGCAAAAAAGTAAAAATAGGTCATTCGTCAATATTCTACCAAAAAACTGGACAAAAACAGGACCCCACTTCCAAAATCCCGCCAAAAACAGGACGTATAGTCACGCCAACATCCCCACATAGGTATGTATATATACGGCGTTTTTTTTTATTATGAGCTCAAAAAGTATAAATAATTTTTGCTGCATTTTTCAGAAAGTTATTTGTACACCATTCAAGATTTGTTCATATTTCCAATTTTTTTATCCCCTCCATTATTTGTTATAATTATATTAACTTTCGATTTTTAAATGGCAACCTAAATATAAATTACAAATTCTTAAAAAATATATTCTTATAAGAATTTTCACATTTTAATTTTTTTAATTCGATAAATATTACCCGAGTAATAACCATTCAAATTTTGACGTGGCGGAGTGGAGAAGTATTGTAGTACGTCATTATCAATACATATTACATATTACGTGCTATAACGCCATGCCGGTACTTCAATCTCCACTCCGCCGCGTCAAAATTTGAATCCATATTATAGTTATTACTCGGGTAATATTTATCGGATTTAAAAAGTAAAAAGGTGAAAATTCTTATAAGAATTTATATTTTAGGTTACTATTTGAAAATCAAAAGTTTATATAATTTTAATAATGGAGGGGGATAAACAATTTGGAAATATGCAAAAATATGGTGTACACAAATAACTTTCTGAAAAATGTCACAAAAACAGTGGGGAAGCGTCATATAAGACAATGATCTGGTGTCTATCCTCTTTTACATTTGAAGAATTATTAACCCTTTCAGTGCTACATACTTTTTCGCATTGTTACTCTTCAGGACTGCATAAAATTGATATTTTTTTCCCCAGTTTTCAAATACTCACAACATTTTTTAAATCATTCAAAGTTATGAGTCGAGGACCGAAATTTAAAATAGTCAATATTGACCAAGATACTTAATTTTGAAATTTTTACAGCTAAGGGTTTCCAAAGTGTCATGATTATTGGATAACCGGTAAAGATGGAAGAAAATAATGTATCATATTGAAAAATATTATTGTTCAAAATTCAAATGTTTATATAAATCAAAGTAGTCACGAAACGTAAAATTTGCGAGGAATTATTATACATCACAATATTGAGGTTATTAAGAATCTTTGATAAGAGCAAAAGTGAAAACAAGACGTTCGCAGCAGGCGAGCCGAGGTATCCTACCTACGCGCGCGTGGCGGAGTAATAATAGTATTCTCCCTTCCCCAAAAAAAACATACTTAAATAATAAAAAAATGATTTACATAATGTGATTAAATGTCAATAACAACATTATACAACATAATATTTAAATTAATACTTTATTTTAATAATTCACATATTATTGTGATGTAGGTACTATTTCCCTATATTAATGTACCTTACTTACTATATTTATTTTAAATAATTATATTGATTTTTTTTTATTAAAAACACTAAGTAATGAGTAACATATATTATATATGTATAGTATAGTATATTTAGGCTGAAAATTATTGTGGTAATTATTATATCATAATTTTAGACAGGTAGGTGGTTATATATTTTATATTTATAATTTAGTTTTGACATTTTTATACTGTGTGTAGTTTAGGTACATGGTAGTACACGTGTGAAGTTTTATATTAATTTTATATTTTATTTTTCGGAGGGGGGGAATGTCTTAGGTACAGATTATATGAATATATATAAATATAAATATGAATTCATATAATATGTGTCCTAGGTATATAAAAAAAATGAGGGGGGAAATGATAGAATGATAGTGATAAAAAATTGACATTAAAAGAAAATATATAGAATGACATTCTATATATATATCGGTGATACTTTGCCGTGCGTGCGTAAGATGCCTCGGCTCGATTACAGCGAACGTCTCGAAAGGAAAATATTAATTTACACCATGGAAAAATTGTAATTATATTTTTTTTTTCAATGAGTGAAAATTCATTATCTATCGATTGGTATAGGTTCCATATTATGTTTAGGACGAATAGCTAGCGTTTTATATACGCTGACGTGTCCATAGCACTCACAAGGATTAATACAGTATTTAATTTTAAAATGAAGAATTTGGTATAAATGTCAATGGAAAACATGATTTTGTTTCAAGCAATTTGTTTCATCTAACTCACTGCGTAAATTGTTTCCAATCTTTCAAAAATTATACACAAATAGACTTAGAGACATCGACCCAAAGTTGTCTCTCATCATACGTTATCGTACGACACTACTGGTCGTATAGTGAGTGTGCGTAATTTGGGAATACGCCGTGTAACAATTGTAGGAGACAATGTCTTTACTGCTTATCGTTTTTGTTATTTTGCATTTTGGAGATCGGATCAATAAACGTTGGCATACAGAGAGCCAATATTTATTGACTATTGTCGTACACGTATACGGTATACCCGCAACCGAATTATTTGAGGTAATGCTGTATAATAAATACAAATTTTCATCCGTCAACGAGGTACGTCTTTAATCTCATGTTTCCGTGTTATCACTTTTATTTATTTCTGTGCGAATAACTATTTATTATTTTATTAGAAGTACCAACCGTGTGATTATACTTTATAATTTTTATTTTATATTCTTAATTAATGAATACTTTTATTGATTTTATTAATTTTATGATTATTGTAAAAATTGTTTTTATTATAGAGTAGAAGACGAACTTACATATTATAATATATATATATATATATTTTTTTTTTAATATACTAACAATTAGATTTTTATATATTATTTTAGTATAGGTGCTGAGAATTATTACTTAAATCATGAACATTTTATTAAGGTAGTGTGAAATTTTTTTTAAATTTGTCTACACATTTGGTTTATACACAATATTCGCCACTGCACAAAAATAATCTATTCTTCTTTGAGATAAACGCCGGATAGGGAAACTTTCTCAACCTCCTCTTCAGCGATCCATTTTTATAGTGCTGTTTAAATTAATTAAAAAAAATGTAATTGTAAAGCCATAGTAATGAATAATGAAAGGTTAGAATCTTTATTTTAGCATCATGGAAAAAAAAATACTTAATATTATAAGTTTTGACAAAGAAATTTGCTTTTCCAAACAGAAGAATAGATTTAGGATAGTTTAGGTTAATAATCAAATTCGTTTAAGAATTAATAAATTGATAAAAATATATTAAAATAAATTGTGATTAAAAAAAAAAAAATACTCTTTGTTATTGTATATTCTTCTTATTATTATTTTAAATATTGTTAGTTTACTATAACTATAGTTAATAGTTATCAGTTGTTACCTAAAAGAAAAAATTCTTTTATTTTCAATATCTATTATGTATATATTATTATATTTTATAATGAAAGAATTTATGACAAAATATTATAGTCTTGAAAATGTATACATTTAAATATATAAACCTTATAATTTTATATTATAAATATTATAAACCTTTGCGTTTAATTGATAAAAAATTAGCGCGCAATGTGTATTATTACAGGCGACGACGATAAAACCCCAATAAAAATAGAACTCGTGCCGATAAGTTGGAACAATATTATTACATTTTATACGATTGATTCGTCCGGTTTGGTCTTTTGTCATATATGTATACCGAAATTAATATTTATAATAATATAGTACCTACCTATTATACCTATTGATTGCTTGGAACTTCGCCATATTTTTACGATAGTTGTCAGTTATATTATCGTCTTTATGACTGATGAAATAGGTATCATATTTTAATTTTAATTAAGTTCTTCGTAAATAATTGTATTCAATATTTTATATTGTATGGGTATATTCAATAGGTGTTTGGATGTTGTAAAAGTATGCTGACATCCCTCACAGAAAATCAGTGTGCGTCACTGAGTGAATCGTGTGATATTAAAATTTTTAATTTGATACCACGCATGCGTGCATATTATACTTCCAATGTGCATTTTTCTGGGTCTATATATAGGTATTAATTTTATCAGTGAACAAATAAATTGTAAATATTCTACGAATATACAATATTACAATGTGTTTCATCTAGAAAGTAACACCTCCGAATGTGAATGCAATGATTTATCAATTATAATCATCGACTTCAAATTCATTACGTCTACCTAGAGTATCCTTGCTATGTTACGTAGGTGTGTAGTGAATGTGCTAATAATAATATTGCTTATTTTATACTAGATTTTTAGTTAAGAAGTTAAAAACAATTTTAAAATTATGTTTGACCAGCTATTTCATACTTATTTGAAACATACGTACTGTATGCGGTATATACGGTCGCCGACACCGACGAAAAAAAATATTTTTTATATTGTGCTACATTGCTATACACACACAGGTATGTGGCATTTTATACGCTGTGGTAGTAATGACGTTATATATTGAGACGCGTCCACACCGCCGCGTGAACGTTTATGCGCAAGCGCAACTACGAACATACCAATATTACATTTGCCGCGCGTACACGAGACGTTCGCGGCACGAGCGTCTAGAGACAGCGTCTCTTATCTTATATGTATTATTTTTCATCAGTTATCAACTTATCAGTATCGTACAGTGCTACTATTTTATATCAATTTGACTTATAGAATCGGTTAAAAACAAAATTCAAATATAATATTCTTTATTCATAACATAATTTACTTGTTTAATATGCTATTTACCTTATGTCTGGTAAAGTTGTATGCTACTCACCAATAGGTTGTTACCTACCAAAAATCATTAATATTTTTGATTTTCGGAATATTCGTGAATTTGTATTTTTTTATATTTCTAGACCTAATGTTATTGAATTCATAACGAACAAGTTTATTAAATACTTTAATTTATTTCTAATTAACTAAATTTTTAATGTTATTAGACATTGAAAACCAGAAAAACGCAGATTCGGCAAAATCAATTTCATATTATTAGTAGTAATTTATTTGTATTCATCAATATTTTAAATTATAAACGTTTAACACTTATTAATATTTATTTATGTATTTTTCCTCAGTTATTTTTTTACCGTTTTTAGTAGGTACCTGATGACTTTTGGTTATTATTAATAACATTGCCTTTTCTTTATGTACAATATGTACTTTTATTTATTAAAAATACAAATAAAAATAAATAATACTTTATTGAATTATAATTGAACATACAAACTTAAATGACATAACATAAATTAAAATATAATTCTGTTTAGTTTATGTTAAGTTAATTAATAAGTATTAAGTGATATTTTGGAGACGCAGAATATTCTGTGGTCTAGATAGCATGTTGTGATATCTGATAAGAAAATAGTATAAGATAAGAGGCGTTGTCTCTAGACGCTCGTGTTCGCGGCAGCCGAGCTGAGACATCCTACTTACGCGCGCGCCGCGGAATAACACGGAATTACTATACATATATCATGATGATAATAACAGTTATCATTCAATATAATATTCATACTAATATTTGATATTAATCAATATTATTAAAACAATAAATATTATTATATTAACTTTTATTTTAATAATTCACATGTTATTGTGATGTAGGTACTATTGCCCTAAATGAATGTACTTGTTTTCGTCAAGCTAGAATTTTTAAATGATTATATTGATTTTTTTTTTATTAAAAACACTGAGTAATGAGTAATATATATATTATGTATGTTTAGTATCACGACCGTCCCGAGGAAAGATTTTTGGGGAGGTGAAAATGTGAAAAAAATATTATAATATTTCTCTTCAAAACAATCAACCATCATTTTGCCGACTAAAATCCTAATAATTTATCGACTTAAGGCGGGTTTCCACTATACATGTTCCCGTTCGTTTTGAACGGTCTCCAAACTTTCACATTGTTTATTCACGGTAACGATGGTTTTATGTTCTGTGGTCATATATCCGTTATCATTATATTTTATTTATATTGATAATATCGGTGCACACTACTTGCGTCCTAAATTCTTATCAATAATACACTTGCGTCCGCAAAAAATCAAATACCCAAATCCGTTATCTACGGTTCATACTACTTGTGTCCCAAAAAAATATATCAATTAAAATGTATGACCTACTTGCGTCCGTACCTATTTCCTGATCTGAAATGATCAGCTATTCGACTACGAATTAGTATACGTTTTCGTTTTACGATTTATTTGATTCACATTTAATATGCATATAATACATATAAAATAGGTAATATAACATTACAATTTATAGACAATTAATAATTGTATAAGAATAAGTTAGTTTTTCTAAATCATATTTGAATTTTCTTCATTGCTCATAATTTCATGCTTCATAATGTCTAGGTACCTTTAAAATGTATATTAACTTGTTTCGTGATTTTAAAATTACGTTATATAATATTATTATATTGAGTTTTAGGTGTCTACAAATTTGTAATCGTATTATTTTCCTTTTTGAATGATTTATTGATGAATAATGGTCATTCTTCGTGGACTTTGCTATAAACGCATTTTTTCATATAATATAGGTTCGTATATTATTTGCTCTTATCATGACCGAAATGCATCCCAATTTCCGGGACGCAAATAGACTATTGCTTATCAATTAATATTATCAATGTTAATATTGGGACGCAAGTAGTGTGCAACCGAAAATATTTTCACTGTGAAATATAAAAGAAAAGTGTTGCTTTTATATTTAGCTACTTTACACAGAAAAAAAAACATCACAGGTACATAATATCATAATATAATTTGCAGTGAACATTTTCAAATATAATTTTGATAATATAAATATGTTATCAAGAAAGTGGAACGTGTACACGGAAATTGTTGAACTAGATCAAGATTGTATAGAACAGGTTAGTCATCGGGAAGATAATACGGGATCAGGTTTGGTTGCGCTTTTTGCACGATTTGTGTAAACCTAGTAGTCATAAATCGAACTACACGTTCTGTGATTAGAAACGGCACGGTCATGAAATTAAGAAATGTGACTGATAGTAGAGCTTACTTAGTGGTAGTTAATCAAACTGATTGTAGATCTAGCAGCGCTTATGTAGTGGTGATTACTAGAACTACCACCTATGCATCGAATTCTGATCCCGGCCGTATCATACAAAACAACTATCGATGACTAACCTGTTCTTTACAATCATGAACTAGATCCAATGTCATGGTAATATGGTTCACCGTAAGGTATACACGGCTAAACACTCTGGTATACCAATAGATTACCATGGATACCAACCAATCCCAACATATGATTTGTATGCACATATACGGGAACGTGTATAGTGGAAACCCGCGTTTAGAAGTCCGAAAAATACTTTATTGCTGCAAAATTTCCCCTACAAAATTCCAAAATACTTTTTCTACTCTGCCGAATGAATTAAATTTTTCCGACTGCTTTCCGAAGCAACCTCTTGAGACGGCCCTGTATAGTATATTCAGACTAAAAATATGATGGTAATTATTTACTAATAGGCAGGTAGGTAGTTTTATATTGTATATCTATAACTTACAGATTTTGACATTTTTATACTTTGTGTAGTGTACATAGATATGTGTAAGTACGTGTGAAGTTTTATACTAATTAAAATTTTATTTTTCGGGGGGGAGGGAAGGGGGAATGTTCTAAGTATATTAAAAAACTTATTGTTAGACCTGGCCACCTAGAATTTGATACCATATAAATAATACGAATAGGATTTTTGTTAGCAATGGTTAGCAGTACTTCTTCGAACTTATCTTTATCACTCTTCGATTCCTTATCATCTTTTGGTCAACTGTTATCCACCATTAAAATCTACACTATGGTATGGTTTAACCATAGAGTAAGAATAACAGATTAGAGGGTTTAACAGATATTACCAATAGGCACAAATAGTTAGGAATTTATGGCATAAATAGTACCTATTGATTTATATACAAATAATTCTACAA